>JAPVLO010001510.1:0-78719 GCA_027257055.1 Cephalopachus bancanus | reverse complement strand
TAAAAGTGTCTGATTATAAGTTCAGTGAAAACCTACTCTATAAATGTTAACTTAGAGTTTTAACTATAGAAAGCCTATGGGAATCTTGGATTGTTTGCTACTAAGACCACTAGCTGGTAACTTTTAAAGATATGTATGTGAAAGAATTTTCTTTGTCTTGCCCCCTCACGAATGGTATAAAAGCTCTGTGTTAACTAACATTAAATCGTCATCTGTTCAAGAAGCAGGTGTCCGTGTATATGATCTTCATCCGTCGCCTATCCGTCTCTCCTTCAGGATGTCTCATGACCCTTGCGAGGCAGGACCCTGCAAAACATGATCAAGATGAAAACTCCTTGAGGACAGGTATGGCCTACATTTTTATATTAGCACTTTGCTCTCTGACTTTTAAACAGATGTTGATTTTTTTTTTAGCGATTGCAATTTGAGACATTTTACCTCTAAGTGCTTATATTGGAGGAGTGGGGAAGAAAGAATTTTTAAGAAATGATAGTCATCACTTCTCAAATTTGATTTAAAATCCTTATAGTTTGAGGGGGTTTTTACTTTTAGGTCTTTGATCCATTTAAAGTTGATTTTTGTGTATGGTGATAAGTGTATGGTGATAAGTTGTTTTAATCTTCTTCATGTAGTCAGCCTGTTTTCCCAGCACCATTTGCTGAATAGGTTCTCCTCTCTCCAGTGGCAGTTGGTGGAGGCTTTGTTGAAGATGAGTTGGTTGAAAAATTGAGGTCTTGCTTCCAGGATCTCTATCCTGTTCCATTAGTCTATATTCCTGTTCTTGTATCAATACCAGATTGTTTTGATTAGTGTAGTATTATAATATTGTTTACAGTCTAGAAGTGTGATACCTTTTACTTTGGTTTTTATGCTGAGGATTGTTTGGGCTATTTGCAGTCATTTATATTTCCATATGAATTCCTGTATTGTCATTTTCAGGTCTGATAAGAATGATGCTGGTAATTTAATGGGTATTGCATTAAATATGTACATTGTCTTGGGTAAGATGGACAGATTAACTGTGTTGATTATTTCAATCTGTGAGCATGGGAAATTTTCCCATTTGTCTGTGTCATCTTTGACCTCTTTGAGCAGTGTTTTGTAGTTTTCGTTGTAAAGGTCTTTCACTTTTCTGGTTAGGAAGATGAAAAGGTATTCCACTTGTTGTTAGGTGAGGCTATTATGAATGTGATTTTGCTATTTATTTAGGTTTCTGTTTGTTTATTGTTGGTGTATAGGCTTGAGACTACCTTTTGCATGTTTATTTTATACCTTGAGACTATGCCAATCTCCTTTATCAGTGAAGAAGATTTCTGACAGATTCTTTTGTGTTTTCAAGGTTTAGAATCACGTCATCTGCAAAGAAGGATGACTTAACTTCCTCATTTCCTATTTGAATACCCCTGAATTCCTTCTCTTGTCTGATTGCTCTAGCAAGGACTTCCAACACTATATTGAACAGGAGGGGTGAGGCTGGGCATCCTTAGCTTGTTTTGCTTTTCAGTGGATATGGTTTCAATTTCTGTCTGCTTAGTAGTATGTTGTCTGCGAGTTTCTCATGGATGCCTATTACTATTTTGCCGCATGTTTCATCTATGCCTGAATATTTGAGGGTTATATCAAGAAGCAGTGATGTATTTTATGGAACACTCTTTCCATCTCATTATATAATAACAAGGTTCTTGTTTTTAAATCTGTTGGTATATTTTACAACATTTATTTTCTGTGAATGTTGATGGAGACTTTTTTTATCCTGGGGATAAAGTCTACTTGGTCATTTTCAATGATTTTTTAAAGATGTTTGATTTGATTTGCTAGAATCTTGTTGAGAATTTTAACAACTATGTTCATCACAGTTATTGACCAGTAGTTCTCTTTCTTTGTTGGACCTTTACCCAGTTTAGATACTCATGTGATGTTAGCACCATAAAATTATTTGGGGAAAGTTTCATCTTTCTCAATTACCTGGAACACTTCCAATAGGATTGGCATAAGCTCCTCTTTTTATGTTTTCTCCAGTTCTGCTGGAAAGTCCTCTGGTTCAGAGTTTTTTTTTTTCTTTTTCTTTTTCTTTTTTTGTTGTTGTTTTATAGGTAGTCTTCTTATGGCAAAGTTCATTTCCTGGGTTTTTATTGGTCTACTTAGGGTCTCAATTTTCTCTTGTTTCAACCTGGGAAGGTGGTGTAATGCCAGAAAGTCCTCCATTGCTGCATCCTCCATGGCAGGGTAGTTAAGGATACTGAAAGAATATCGGTGTGGTATAACACAATTCACAAGACACTTTTTAGGTTAGAATGTGAGGGACCAGGAGGCGCTTCATTTCATGAAACAAAGGCCCTGAGTCTCTCACCCAGCAGACTTTTATTAGTACAAAATGACGTAGTTAAGTAAGCCTTCAAGGACAAAGTACAGACAGTGCAAAGTAATCTCCCTGTTATGATCTTATAAAGTTTTGCAATAAAGTGTGACTGTTTACAGGATATAGCGCAGCTGCTTTCATCAAATCCAACACAACAGATACTACACTTTTACAACTTGTCTCATCAGACATGCTATCTGGTTTTGCCATTATATGCATTACTGGCTGGTTGTGACTTTGCATGTACACCAAGTATGCTTTCAGCAGAGGTAGCAGGGCAGTTTCTCCAACAGTCTAAGGTGTTTGGATCTTGATAGGTCAGTGATAATTGGTCTGTAGGGCTCAACACGAGAATGATATGGGGTGGCCTTGCACCTTCACTTTTAGATATGACATGGACAGGCATGGGTACCTGAGAGCTGTATAGGATTGGAGCTTCAGAAGTCTTTGGGTTTTGGAAGACGTTGAGATTTTTACATTCCAAGACTTCTCATAGGTTAAATTAGGGCCTTCTTCAAGACCTGCTTTCTGACTTCCTCTGTCTTCTGAGTCACTCCCGGCTCTAAATGTATCCACAATGAAAAGGGCTTTCATTGTTTGTTGGGTTTTTTTGAGATGGAGTCTGACTCTGCTCCCAGGCTGAAGTGCAGTGGCATGCTCATGGCCACCACAGCCTCCTGCTGGGCTCAGGCAATCCTTCTGTCTCAGCCTTCCAAATAGCTGAAATCACAGGAATGCACCACTACGCCCAGTTATTATTATTATTTTTTTATACAGGAGGTATTGCCATTTTGTCCAGGCTGGTCTCAAACCCCTGGCTTCAGGAAGTCCTCTTGCCTCCACCTCACAAAGTGCTGGGATTACACGCATGAGCCACAGTTCCCAGCATGAAAAGTATGTTGAAATGATCAAGGGCTAATCAAATCTAAAGTACAATGCTTATTATGAAAGTTGTTGTGTCTGTCCCTCTGTTTTTCAAACTTACTGCCTGCTTAAGGCTCCTCCTCTTTGGGTCCTTCAAATATCTTAGGTGACATTCCCACAAAACAAATCTGATACCCAGAAATACACCTTGGTTTTTTGTTTTGTTGTGTTTTTTGAGTCAGAATCTCACTCTGTTGCCCAGACTGCAGCCTTGACTTGCTGGGCTCAAGCAATTCTTCTACCTCAGCCTTCCAAGTAGCTGGAAACACAAGCATGGGCCACCATGCCCAGCTATCTTTTTTTTTTTTTTTAGTTTGCAATAACTCTGTTGACCATGCTGGAGTGCATTGGAACACTCACGGCCACCACAGCCTCGACCTGCTGGGCTTAGGTGATCCTTCTGCCTATGCCTTCCAAGTAACTGGGACTACAGATGCACACCATCACATCCAGCTAAATTTTTGTGACTTATTGTAGAGACAAGGTCTCACCAACTTGCTCAGGCTACTCTTGAATTCCCGGGCTCAGGCAATCCTCTCACATCAGCCTCCCAAAGTGCTGGGATTACAGGCTGAGACACCATGCCTGATCTATTTTTTGATTTATTGTAGAGATGAGGTCTTGACAAGTTGCCCAGGCTTGTCTCGAACCCATGGTCTCAGGCATTCCTTTCATCTTGGTCTCTCAAATTTTAGGATTATAGGTGTGAGACACCACATCCAGCCTCACATTGTTAAAAAATTATTTTAGTTACTTTTCCATACTTGTGTGATTTGTTTTATTATAAAGTTGTGAATACACTGAATACATAGTTTATAATTTGCTTATTATATAAAACTTCAATCTTATATGATAACATTGTTCTGCCATTACTGACTTTTGATACAAATTCTTCTTGACATTTGCATAGTATTATACATTTGGTTCGACACAATATTCACTGAGATTATGTCAAAGCTTTGTAATAATTTGTGTAGACCAGACATTGTAAAATATTCACATGGGGTCTAGACATTGTGTGTTAAGTTAATACCCAGATCATATACACTTTTGCTACTATTGCGAATGGCTTTTTTTTCACTTGAACTTTTTATTATTTTTATTTTTTGGCAGATAGAAAAGCATCTACTTTAAATATATTTCTTGTTTTGTTTCCTTACTGAACTCCTATTATTACTAATATTTTCATTGATTCTTGTAGGTTTTCTAGGTAAGCAGTCAGAACACTTGCAGGCAAGTTTTACTCAGAAAAAGTATGGACTTTGGATTTGAACAGAGCCAGGTTTTTATCTTGATTTTGCACTTCTTGTGTGAACTTGGACAAGTTTCTTAACTTCTCTGAGGTTCCTTTTCCATTTGCTTATAAAAATTAATAATAACAACTCATATAGGAAAATTTCCAAGCGCTATATAGTAAGTGTCTGACACAGGTTAGCAAATGATATTCGACATTTTATATGTTTCTCCCTATTCTTTGGGCTGTTAACATTTTCTCACTTGTCTCATTTGTCCTCTTTCTCTTTATACCTGTTTGTCTAAATGAGTGTTTTGTTTTGACTCTAGTTTTCACAAAATTTAATAATTTAATAAAGATGGACTTCGTTGGTGGTGTTTACTATTAACAATCATATATGTACTGAAAAAACAAACATCTGTAATATATATTATTTTTTTCTTTAAATTATTATATTAACCTACCACCTGAAGAAAACAGAGTTAACTTTTATATAAATATATGTACATATGTGTGCATCTGAAACATATAGGCATATAATGACTCACACAATCCAGAAAATTTGTTATAAGCACAATTAATTGTAGCATTGAATTCCTTTAATTCTCAGGTCCTGGCTTCCTGGCATGAATTGATTCCTATGCAGGAAGTAGGTGAAAGTGTCAAAATCAGTATTTCAACCTTGACCAGAGACTAGCTTCAGAGAAGACCAGAGAATTAACAACAAAGCACAGAGAAGAGCTGCTGTCTGTTGCTGAAAGTGCTAGAAAAAGTCCAAGTCCCAAGTGAGTTTTAGATTTATATGCTGATTTACCATTTGTCTTTACAGTGAATTTGAGGAGGTTTGGTAATACTTATATTTAAAAGAATAAAGTGTTTGTTCTGTATTTATGAGAACTACTCTCTGCCAGACGTAGCTTACATAGCTAAGTGTTAGAATTCAGTTTAAAAAAATGAGGCTAAACATCAACTCCACAGCCAAATTGCAATGGAAATATGTGAATCATATGCTTATACAGATAGCTTCATGTTAGAACACAGATTCTACCCCATGAGTTTCTAAGTAGTTAATAAATCGAGATGGAAACTTGTCTCTAACGCAGTCAAGTGTTACTTAACAACAGAAATAAATTCCAAGAAATGTGGCATAAGATGTTGCTAAACAATTGGTTTAGGTCAAGCATGGTGGCTCAAGTTTGTAATCCCAGCATTTTTGGAAGCAAAGGTAAGAAGATTGCCTGAGCTCAGGTATTCGAGACCAGCCTGGGCAACTTGGTGAAATCTTGTCTCTACAATAAGTCAAAAAATTAGCCAGGCATGGTGGTGCATGCCTGTAGTTCCTGCTACCTGGAAGGCTGAGGCAGAAGGATCACCTGAGCCCAATAGGTCAAGGCTGAGGTGGTCATGAGCATGCCACTGCACTCCAGTCTGGGTGGCAGAGTTAGACTCCAACTCAAAACAAAGAAAGGAAGAGAAGAAAAAGGAAAAGAAAATGAAATTGCATTTTATCTGCAAAATATTTTCCAGTAAGTAGGAATCAGGAAAAATGTTCTATTACGTGACTAACTTTCATTCAAGGATGTGGCTGTGGACTTAAGCTGGGAGGAGTGGCATCTACTAGAACCTATTCAGAAGAGCCTGTTCCAAGATGTGATGTTGGAAAATTTCAGCAGCATAGTATCAGTAGGTAAGCACAGCTTCTCTGGGTAATGAAAGAGACCAATTGCCAAAGTTTTTTTCAGTGCTAAAAGGGGTGAGGCCTCACAAATTCTTTACCTTTTGAACTTGAATTTATGCATCATAAATGTTTAGCATCTTTTTGGTTTTTTAAAAGTGTGTGTTTCTCTCACCTGTAAAGTGAAAGGCCTTTATTTAGCCAAGAAGCAAATTATTCTTCCCATTAAGGTAATCTTTACTATTTTTCAGTGGTCTTGAAGCCTGAGAATTTTGGTATATGGGTCTCTCAATTTTTCTTACATATGGTATCAAGTTACCAAAGCTGATGAATCCTTCCAGTTGGAGCAAGGAAAACCATGGATAATAGAGGAAGAAATCCAGAGTCAGATGCATCCAGATAAGTGAAAAAACACCACTAGCCAGGTGCAGCAGCTTACATCTGTAATCCCAGCACTTTGAGAGGCTGAGGCAAGAGGATTGCTTGAGCCCAGGAGTTCAAAACCATCCTGGGCAACATAGTAAGACCTCATCTGTACAAAAATTTTAAAAATTATCCAGACATGGTGACACATGCCTATAGTCCCAGCTACATGGAAGGCTGAGGTAGAAGCATCCCTAAGCCTCTGAGTTTGAGGCTGCCATGAGCCTTGATCATGTCACTGCACTCCAATCTGGGCAACAGAGTTAGACTCTGGCTCAAATATAAATAAATAAATAAACAAACAAGCAAATCAATAGACAAAATATAGCTGGATGGGAGAATTGTAAGTAACATCTCAGTTGGTCAGAAATGGGAGGCACCTCTGAAATGTTGTTTGGAGAAATCTTTTTGAAGGTCTTAGGCTCTCGTTGAAGAAGGAAGTTCTGATGGAAGAACAGTTGATGTAATTTCCCCACATACCTTAATATTGCCTCCACTTCTTAATTTTTCCATGTTAGAACTCTTTTGTTTGGCTTTTGAAAGGTGATGTGTTCTTTTATGTTCTTTGACAAATCCCTCTCTGGCATTCCTTGGGACTTTTTTTCCTGGTTAGTGTTTCTTCCTATTATCTTCAGTTTACTAGCTTTACCTTGCCTCCATCCCTGTAATCCATGGTTCTGCCTCCCTTTTCTTATACTCTTATGTATTCATAAATTTCCCTCCCTCATCATTTTGTGTGTATACCATACCTCTCATAGTTTTTTCTAAATTTTTTTGTCTTCCTCTTATAAATGTCTCAGACTTTCATTCTCTACCTTCAGTCTCATTTTCTCTCCTCTCCTTGGGCTTTGCTATGAGATTCTGTCCCTTCTATTGCATGATCACCATGGAATATTGGTCTCCTTTCTGGAAGATACATGGCAAGGCAATGATCATACTGATGGGCATTCAGAAAATCAATGCAAACTTGAACCTACAATGAGTCTCCACAGATATCATACATTTGGGAAAATATTGTCTCATCTGAGCTCAAACCTTCATGTCTCTTTAACTCAAAGACCTCCTACATTCAATACACTTGGGAAACATCTGAAACCTAACAGTGCAACAATATTCAAAATAGAAGTAATGAAAGAAATGAAGACGAATTTAATGGTTGTGACAATTTTTTCATTATACTGAGCATGAGAAAATTCCTACTGGAGAGTAATATAGTACATATGATCCATGTGAGAAGGCATTCAGCAATGATTCAAAACTCTTTAAATATTGGAAAATTCAAAAAGAAAAGAAGCATTATGGTGACTGTGGGAAAGCCTTTTCCCAAAAGTTATATCTCATGAAGCATCAAAGAATGCACACAGGAGAGAAATCCTGTGTATGCAGTAAATATCAGAAAGCCTTCAGCCAGAAGTCCCTGCTCATTTTACACCAGAGAACCCATACAGGAGAAAAACCTCATGAGTGCCAGAAATGTGGGAAAGCTTTTACTGATAAGTCAGGCTTTAATAAACATCAAAGAACTCAACAATAGAGAAATGTGAAAAATGTGAAAAAGTCTCCCTTGATAAGTCATAACTTACTTTACAACAAAGAGTTCATACAGGAGAGAAACCTATGGTTGCAGCGAATGTCCAGGCTGTTTGAAAACTTGTGGGCTCACGCAATCCTCTTGCTTTTGCCTCCCAGAGTGCTGGGATCACAGGCTTGAGCCAAAGAGCCCAGCTGGCCTTAAGGCATATTTGATTTGTCTCTGTCATTGCTCATTGCAGCTGCTGCAGCTGGAGTGACCTTGGACTGAGAGAGGCCAGGCCAGAGCTGAGAGGAGTAGACACAACAAAGTGACAGAATAGCACAAAGACCTCATGATGTCCTCATCCCAACATCTTAGTTGCAAGTGAGGAAATGCAGCCTTGATGTCATAGTCAGGGAAAGAAGAGTGCTAAACTATAATGTAATTGGAGACCAGGCCTGAGATATTCCTGAGCAAACAAGATGAGTTAGGTCTTTAAACAGCCTTAACTTTGCTTCACCTGCAAACCTAAGAGTCTTTTGAGTCATTTTGGGTATATCCTCTGGTTAGGGAAAAACAATACTTAATCCCATTCAATGAAGTGCAGACATCTAACATACAATCACATCATCAGGGACTTTCCAACAAGGCAAATCAAAAAATTAGGTTCATGGCCAGGAACAGTGGCTCAAGTCTGTCATTCCAGCACTTCGGGAGACTGAGGGGAGAGGATTGCCTGAGCCCATGGTTTTGAGACCAGTTTGGACAAAGTGGCAAGATCTTGTCTCTTTTTAAAAAATAAAAAATAAATTATCCGGTCATGGTGGCACATGTGCGTGGTTCCAGCAGCATGGATGGGTGAGGCAGAAGGATCACCTGAGCCAATCAGATTGAGGTGTGTGTCACTGCACTCCAGTCTGGGTGACAAAGAGTGAGACTCTAACTCAAAAAAGAATCGAGTTTATGACTGTAATCGATCGTTAAGTTGTATTTTGAAGGAAACAAGGATATAAGGTGACAAGGTCCTTATGTCCTAAAAATACACAAGCTTGACAAGGTCCTTTTGTTTCTGACCTGACTCCAAAAAGAGCTTGTCCAGTGTTTTCTTCTCTAGATGTTTGTCCCTGAAAATGTTGATTTCGTAAAATTCAGGTAGTGTGACCTCTAGTCTGCAGACGCTGGATGTAGCCTGCTTCAATCATAATTTTACTCAAAACTTAAAAAACCACTGATGTTAATGGTTTTCCTTAGACTCACAAAAAACAAAGATGTTAATGCTATAATAAGCTTGCCAAAAAAGTTACCAACATTAACCTTTTCCCCAGCTCATACTAACATTAAGCTATTTCTTGTTTATATAGTTTTGCCTTATTTAAAAAATATGCTGTAAAAACAAACTTGCTCTCACCTATTGAGGTGAGAGACTTCCCAATCCCGCTGTTCTTTGTCTTTCTTTTCGCATTCCCTCCCCCCACCCAGGACCTGCTCTATGGAGGCTGTACCTCCGCAGTATTTCTCATCTACCCTATCAGTCTTACCTCTAAAGCTTCCAGCACAGGTGCCCTAAACTGCTTTTGGTTTGATGCTTCCCGATTCAGGAGTCACTGCTCAGATAAACTCTAGAGAAGGGGTCCCGAAGCCCCGGGTCACGGACCGATACCGGTCCTGGCCTGTCAGGAACATTGGGGCACAAGAGGGGCTAAGCGGCGGGCAATCTGAACCCTGCCTTGGGTCGTATCAATCGCATTAGATGCTCCTAGGATCGCGGACCTGGTGGTGAACAGCGCATGCCAGGGATCAGGGTTGCTTGCTCCTTCTGAGAATCTAGTGCCTGATGATCCAACCCCGTGCCCGGTCCTTGGAAAAACTGTCTCCCACGAAACCGGTCCCTGATGACAAAATGTTTGGGGATCGCTGCTCCAGAGAACTGTACTGCGCTCCGGGGTTTTGTTTTTAAATCAACCGTCCTCCGTTAGTGACACAAAAACTGTCCTTTCCCTTTTGTACGTCATATCTTCAAAGATGGCCGCTCCCAGTGTGCGGCGGCGCAGGGTGCGGACATATTACATCCTAGGATGCCGTTGGAATCCATTATCCGAACTCCGGAGAAACTCGTCAGACTCTCGTGAGCCACCGTAGGCAGATGCCAATTCCGGGTTTAAAGGCCGGAAGCGGAAGAATTCTTGGAACTTACACGGAGCCGCCTGAGGGGTCCGGAGGAACTAGGTACAGGGTGGGAGTCTCTAGGTGGAGTAGGTTAATGGACAGAGAAGATCTGGGGGCTCCGTGGGGAGAGCTGGTGGTCGGGAATGGTGGATGTGACGTTGGGTGCCTTTGCGGTCACGCGTAGGAGAGCCCTGGGTCAGGCGTTAAAGGTGTGTCGAGTTCAACGACTGAGAACTCTGGAGTCAGAGTTTGGGGTCTTTGAGGGCCACACTGTCACTAGAGCTCAGCGAGAGAGAACTCTAGGGGGATGTGGTCTTTGTCCACGAAAGCGGTGTTTGGAGTCCATATGGGGAGCAGTCATGAGGCCAGGGTAATGGTCAGCACGAAGGTGTCTGCTGTGGGTTTTGGGGTTAATGTGGGTTGTATGTTAAGTGTATGGGGAGTGTCCAGACGTATGGGGTTCAGAGGCTTGTAAAACTTGGCATCTGTACGCCCAGCGATCCCTGCTTGAACTCTCCTGGTAACATATTTGGCATACATGCAAAGTCACAAGCAGCCAAGAATGCCTATAATGGCAAAGTGAGATAGGCATGTATGCTAAGGCAAGTCCTAAAAGTGTAGTGTCTATGGTGTTACAATAGATAAAAAGTTATACGTTGTCTTGCAAGCCACTGTACTATATCTTGTAAACAGATACAAAAGCTTAGAAAGCTTTTTTTTTTCCACAAAGGGTTTCTAAGACCAAAACAGGGAGTTTTCTTTGCGCTGTCTGTACTTTTCCTTGAAGCCTTACTTAACTACATCATTTTGTACTAATAAAAGTCTAAGAAACTCGGTGAGAAACTCAAGGCCTTTGTTCCATGAGACAAAGTGCCTCCTGGTCCCTCATTTTCTAACCTAAAAGTGTGAATTGTATTATACTGTGCCATTCCTCTTTCAGGATCCTTTATAACCCAGCTGTGCAGGACACAGCACTTCTGATTTTAGGTTATGCAAAAGAACAAAAGTTTAAAAATAAATGTTTAGTCTGTCACTTCATTCTACTCATGTTATTATACATAGATTATAAATTGATTCCTTTCTCTTTTCTAGTTAGACATTTTTGTCATCTGTCAATAATTTTACCCAAGTCGTGATCATATACACTGTGGAGTAAGAAGAACCTGCTTCTGCCTCTAAGGTAGGTTAACCATTGAGAATTTTTATCATTTGTGGAAAAAAAGCTGTCATAATTCCTGTTTTATAGAATTGTTGTGAAGATTAATTGAGCAAATGTTTGGGTTTTGTTTTGTTATATTTTATGTCGGAGTCTCACTCTGTCACCCAGGCTGAAGTGCAGTGGCATAATCACGGCTCACCACAACTTTGACCTCCTAGGCTCACGTGATACTTCTGCCTCAGCCTCCACCTGGGACTACAGGTGTGTGCCACAATGCCTAGTTTTTTAAAAGTTATCTATAGAGATGAGGTCTTGCTATGGTGGCTAACCTGATCTTAAATTCCTGGGTTCAAGCAGTCCTCCTGCCGTGCCCTCCAAAAGTGATATGATTACAGGTATGAGCCGTGGCGCCTGACCCAAATCTTTACCTTTTTCCAAAATATATTTAGGATGGGGTGTATGTGTGTGTGTGTGTATAATAAGTTTAAGGATATAGCCATTCCATTTTTAGGCTGTCATGAATTTATAATGAAAAATACTGCGCTTTATGATATGTTTTTCCAGTATCTGTTTATTGATAGATCATCATATGACTTTCTCCTCAGACCTATTAATTTTTTACTGGATAATGTTGGCTGCCAACTTGAGATCCATGCTCCTTTTGTTTGTTATGAAAATTCCTATTTCATTTAGTTAGCTGTCCACCTTGGAATTTGACCTTAACCTCAGTTCAGTAGACAATCCAGAATAGTCTTACCAATTAGGGCAATTTCACTGTCACTCTGAATTTTCTTGCCATGTTCCTTCCAGTTATGAGCATTTGGCGGAACTCATATGTATTAGGTCTGATAGAAATTCTTCTATGAGCTTCTGGGAAATGTTTGGGTCCTGAATTTTTCTTTTATTTTTGAGTAGGAGTCTCACTCTATTGCCCAGGCTGGAGTGCAGTGGTATGTTCGTGGCCACCACAGCCTCAACCTGCTGGGCTCAGGTGATCTTTCTGCCTCAGCCTTCCAAGTAGCTGGAACCACAGATGTACATCACCACACCTGGCTCGTTTTTTTTTGTTGTTGTTGTTTTTTATTGTAGAGATGAGGTCTCACCACATGCCCAGGCTGGTCTAGAAATTGTGGGCTCAGGTAGGCCTCTCACCACTGTCTGCCAAAGTGACAGGAGTGAGCCAACACAACTGGCTCCTGGATTTTTCAACTTTAGGGTTTTCAGCTTCAGCCCATTCATGCGTGACTGTCTCTTCTCTCTCTTGGCCAACTCCGTAGAGTTCTGTATTTGTGTATGTACTACTCCACTTGGACTGGCCCTGCAAGGAGACTAGACTGAAGGGGCAGGACTGGAACAAAGCTGTCTCAGGATTGGAGATGGGAGAGGGATGCATGTTTCTAGCGTGTTTACCAATAGGTTAGAAAATGCATTGGAGATAAGTTCTCCGGGTGTGGAGGATACAGGGCGCTAGAGTCCTTGAGAATGACTTGCTGGGTTGAAAACAACATTCCAGTTGATTTCACAGTGTTGGTGTCCTCAGAGCTAGTTTCTAGTATGGCTCCAGAACTTGGCTCTCCAGGAGTCTGAACTCTGATCTAGCTAGTTCTGGGACTGGGGATGGGCTTCCTTTGCATTCCTGCTCTTGTGGAAGGAGCTGGCTTGTTGTGCACAGTAAACACTACATGAGGCGATGATAGGGGCTCTGATTTTGCAGCTGTGACTGTATGACCACCCCACTGGGAAGAAAATTCTGAAAGTGAGTGGGAAAGACAGCCAGTTTGTATCATAAGGTTGTTGTGTGAGGGGATTGTCACAATGGAGAGATTCAGATGTGGATTTGAATTCCCACCTAATTAGGAAGGATATTAACCTGGGCAGAACATTCACCTCACCAAACCATGGCTCACTCATATTTAAAATGGAAATAACAATGAGTACTTTGTAAAATCGTATTAAGTATCAAATCAGACAATGCTTATGATGTGTTTATTTCATTGATCGTTGATGTGGGGTATTTGACCCAGTGCAGTACACAAAAAATTTAGGAGCATGTGGGTGCAGGTGAATTTAAGTTGTTTTCTAGAGCTCCTGTTTTTTTTTTTCAAGATACTATGTCTCATTATGTTGCCAAAGCTGGTCTGAAACTCATGGCCTCAAGGTATCCTCCTGCCTCAGCCTCCTGAGTAGCTGGGACAACAAGCACAAGCCACCGCTCCCAGCCCCACCACTTCTATGTATTAGTTTCCTAAAATTGATATATGTGAGAAATTGCAGCAGATAAGAACGAGTAGTTCTTGATTGCTGTCTCCTCTTTAAATCCTGTCTATTCCACCTTTACTCCCCCCCCCCCCCCAAAAAAAAACAAAACCAAAACACAAAACCGTTCCTGTTGTCCATTTGATGTCTTACTGTGGAGCACTGCCTTATGATTAAAAGTTTCCAGGATGTTAATGAAGCAGATGAAATATTGGGACCTTTATGTTTATGTGAGTCCAATGGTAATTAGAGAGTTTTGGTCCCAGTTACATGTCCTCTTATATTTGAATTTGGTCTTGAATCTACAGGTTGGTATCTACAGGAACAAGACATGTTTGGTAATAAAAGACAGAAGTTCCATGCTAAAGAGATCACTGTTTCTGGTAGTAACCTGACTTGAGATATCTGATCACATCTTCCAAGCAGGTTCAGGATAGACAAAAGACAGAGCATATTCCAGAGTTGCTAGCCTTTTTTAATAACAGAAGAAAATGACCAAAGCCCAGGTGAGTTTTGTTTTACCTATTTAATCCTATGTTTCTCAACACATATGTCGAAACAGACTGTCTGGTTAAGGGAGACAGTATGTGTTGATAGAAATCAGTATCTGTCAAAAAATAAGTTTAAGTTATAAGCATACAATCGGGTCAAATTAAGAAGCAAGGTAGGTAGGACATGGAATTTGTGTAACATTCTTAATGTTGAAACAGCAGAGTGACTGTGTGTAAGACCCTATGGGTTGCCTTTGCTTTGAACTGTATCTTCTGTTGGCAGCTGTAATAACAAGAAAAACATGAACCATGTCATGATAGCAATGAGAAGAAGGCAAGGCAGTTATTAGGGGAAGTAAACATGTCGTTGCTGTTAGATCTTAAGAAACGTATTTTTCAGGAAGGTTTTGTGGTAGATAGTGTCCTCCAAATCGCCCTTGTAATAAAGGTAAAGGATGTTTTATTTTACTTTTTCTTATTGTTCCTTGGGGTCAGCTAAGAAGATAATGCCAAAGGAAAACTGGATTGGACAAAATTCTTCAAATACAGTGTGCCTTGAAAGTAGAGCCTTCTGGTTGTCTGACTCTAACTGGAAATAAAGCCTGGATTATCCAGTAGAATGAGTGGGCTGCTTGAGCTTTGAATGGTCTCCCATGAAGAAGCATTCTCTTAACCAGATATTTGTTATTAAATTGTCAGGAACTGGCTGAAAGTTCCATTTTTTGGTAATAGTTTGGAACACAGATACTGATAGTGCTTCTTTTTTAGCTTCTTAGCCTCGGGTTCAAAAGATGAAGTAGTGCCAACGATTCTGGTTTTGTCTTCAAAATTTTTTTAATTAATTAATTAATTTATTTATTTATTTAGTCAGAATCTAACATTGTTACCTAGGTTGGAGTGCAGTGACATTCATGGTCACCGCATATTGACCTGCTGGGCTCAAGCAATCTTTCTGCCTCAGTCTTCCAAGTAGCTGTAACTACAGGCATGCACCTCCACACCTGGCCCATTTTTAAATTTATTGTAGATACAAGGTCTTGCCAAGTTCTCAGGCTGGATTGAACTGTGGGTTCAGGCCTCCTCTTGCCTTCAACTCCTAAAGTGCTGGGATTACAGATATGAGCCACCACACCTTGCCATAATTTTTAAATTAGAGAATGAAGTTATATTGTTTAGCCTGATCTTTCACTGGTGGCCTCCAGCGATCCTCCCACTTGGCCTCCCAAAGTGCAGGTATTTCTTGCGTAATACCACTGCACCAGGCCCTGTCTTCATATTTTAATTACTCAGATGATATGTGACTATATTTACATGCAGAAGATTCAAGCAAACAGAAGTATATATTAAAAAGATAATATCACCTTGTACCCTTCTGTCCAAACCCAAATGAAAGGGTAGCAAATGTTAATAGTTAGGGTTTTCATCTAGTCCCTTTCTATGACATGTGGTAGAATACATCTACATTTATATATAGTTATATTATACATACATATATGTACTTATACATACATAATTGCAAAAATTATTACAATTTTTGGTGTGTCCTGGATCACATTATATAATTTGGGAGCTTGATTTTTTTTCCATTTAAAAGAATGCCTTGAGGATCATTGATATCCATATTTATACATCTACCTCATTGATTTTAGCATTCATATAGTATATTATAATATTATAGCATGGAGATGCTGTAATTTGACTCTGCTTTTAATAGACATTAAGATTATTGATAGATTTTGACTCTTATAAACAAAGGAATAATAAACATTCTTATTGTTCATTGTTTTTTAGCTATGTAGACCATTGCCTTAGTGCTTTTTTTAGAGTAAAAGGATTAGCAGATTTCCGTGGTCCTGTGGTATATGAAATAGTTCACATATAGTGTGCATATTTCATCATGGAAAAAAGGAGCAGAACATGTTCCTCTACATCTTTTCCGCATCATCTGTTGATATTCACCTCAGAATGCATTGGATGTGTTGTTATAGGATCATTATCCTTTGAAGATGTGACTGTGTCCTTCACCAGGGAGGAGTGGCAGTTTTGGAGCCAAATCAGAAGGTCCTTTACAAGGAGGTAATGTTGGAGAACTATGGCAACCTTGTGTCAGTAGGTAAGTACAGCATCCCCGTCTGTTACCTTTTCTTTTTCATTTGGTGAACTCTATATTGTCCCTTGAATATTTAAAGATTTGGACTTGTCATAGACTTTTCACGTTTTTTGTGGTGAAACATGTGTAACACAAAATTTGCCATCTTAACCATTTTTAAGTGTGCAGTTCAGTGGGATTGACTGAAAATTAAATGCATTTAGTGTGTGTAACCACCATCTCCATTTGTCTTTATAACTTTTCATTTTTAATATTGAAACTCTGTTTCCCATAAACGGTAACTACCCATTCTTCCCCCTATCCCCCAGTTCCTGGTGGCCGTTGTTCAAATTACTGTCTTTATAATTTTGACCATTCTAAGTATCTGATGTAAGTGGAATAATACAGGATTTATCTTTTTGTGACTGGCTTATTTCACTTAGCACCATGTCCGCAGTGTTCACCAATGTCATAACATATGTCAGAATTTTCTTACTTTTTAACACTGAATAATATCCTTTTTTGATATATATGCCACATGCTGCTGTTTCATTTACCTGTGTGTTTTGTTAGTGTGTTTGTTTGCCTGTTTGGATTGGAGTGTTACTCTGTTTCCTAGGCTGTTGCAGTGACAAATTTATGGCCACCGCAGCCTCCACCTAGTCAATCCTTCTGCCTTAGACTTCCAAGTAGCTGGAACTACAAGCATGTGCTTCCTTGCCTGGCACATTTTGTGATTTATTGTCGAGATGTGCTCTCACCAATTTGCCCAGGCTGGTCTCAAACCCATGGTGTCAGGCAATCCTCTGGCCTTGGCTTCCTAAAATGCTGAGATTTTAGACTTGAGCAAACATGCCCAGTCTCATTTATCTGTTAATGGACACTTGGGTTGCTTCCATGGTTTAGCTCTTGTGAATAATGCTGCTATGAAAATGGTTGTGCATATATCTCTTTGAGACCCCGCTTTCTATGCTTTTACGTATATTCCCAGAAGTGGAATTTCTAGATCTTATGGTAATTCTATTAATTTTTTGAGGAATTGTTTCTAAAGCAGTTGTACCATTTGACATTCCTACCAAGAGTATACAGTGTTGCAGTTTCTCTACATCCTTGTCAATACTTACTGTTTTCTCTGTTGTTTTCTTTGGTGGTAGCCATCTTAATGCATGTGAGGTGTGTCATAAACTTTAATTGTCCTTTTTGGCCCAAAGTATATGTTCCATATCCTGAGTAAAAGGTGTTTACTTTGTCAAAGTATAATTGATATGGTCCCTGAAATGTAACTCTTCCATCTTCATAGATTTCCACAAGCATATATACTTGATGCCAAGTATTCAAGGATTTACTCTTTACAGGGTATCAAGGTACAAAACCAAATTTACTCTTCCACTTGGAGCAAGGAGAACCTTCGTGGATAGTAGAAGGAGCAGCCCATAGTCAAAAGTTTCCAGGTAAATGAGTGAAAAACTAAGAAAATGGTGAGGAATTGAGGGGATAACACTTGCTTAGAGAACCTTGTTTATACTAGTTGATGACCCACAAGCCTCATCAACAATTTTGTGTGTCTTTGTTTATTCCTAATTGGGCTTTTCTTTGCCTGCTATCTAAGTTGATATCTTACTTTATTCTATTTACTGGATCTGATTGCATGCAACCCATCTCTTCTAGGACCCCAAGTTCTCACCTGACTCCATTCTTCCCAGCCTGCTCTGCCTTGTCTCACCTCCTGTTCTCTACCTTACTTGCCTTGAAATTCCTTTTACCTAGATTACTTTGCTCTAAGCACTGTTCCCTTGTCACTTTGAAAGGGCTGATTTTCTTCCCTAGTAATCACCTCACTCTAGTTCATGTGAAAGCCCCTCACCCCGTCTCTTAGTGCATCTCTTTCTCCTTATTCACATGCTGTTTCCCTGTCTTTCTTACTTCTGATATTTTATCTCCTGCTGATTGTTCTTTTAAAAGTTTTATTCACTGTGAAGGCATGAGGTCTCTGTCCTCTGCTAGAGTCTCCCAGATTGACATCCCCACTACTACTAATGTCTAATATAGCCTCTCATCCCCTGTATATTGCCAACCACTAGAACAGAATTTCTCCATCCTCTATGTGAAAGCAGAATCCTTTCTTCCAGATATTTATACCATCATAGAGTATATTTATAGATGCTAAAGATTTAAGCTCTTCTTCTGACAGATAGCCGGAACTCTACATCTTCCTTTCTGTAGTCTCAACTACCCTCTAATTCTTTATTTGCCTGCACCCAGGACAATTACTCTGTGAATCTCTCTTTTTTAGCTACAGTGTTAGAAACTGGGGTCACCTTTCCTCCTGGCAAATCCTTCCACTTCTTGTGAATTTTATTTAGGTTCTGTTACGTTGCTCTGCACTTTGGTGACCAGTCACCTTTAAGTCACCTTGAGTCATCTTCCCTGTTGACTGTTCTATTTCTGAATGTCTCTGCTACTCCTGTTAATTTTTATTGTTTTGAAAAGGGTTTTTTAAATTTTCACTATTTTCGAAAGTGGCTTGTAGCGGTGCCCCCATTGCTACATACACTGAGTGGTTTTTGATTTTCTGTTACTTTCTTTTGATGTTATAGCTACATTCCTCTGAATAGGGAGCATTAAAGCCATGGAACTTGAGGAGAAGATATGAGGGGTGAGTGTTAGCTGAAAAAGCAAGAGGTCCCCACATAGAGATCGAAAAGAACCAAATCAAGTGGAATAAGTGTCAGGACTATGGTTGAAGAGTTGGAAGATGTCCCAGAAACAAGTGGCAAAATTATTACCAGGAGGTGGAAGTGATATATTTTGTTGAATGCTATAATGTCAAATAACATGAGGACTGACATCAGTACCTTTTATCTTGTTGCATTTTTACATCTAGATATTTACCTTTTCCACTGTGAGCTCTCTTTCGTAACTCCATGATATAGTTTTGGACTACTCCAGGGCACTCTGCAAATTCCACCTTCCTGAATTCTGTCTGCTTTGTGTCTCTGCTGCACTGACTCAGCAATGATCATGTATTATATGTGTATTATTTTACTGGTTGGTGTGATGTTACTCTTTCCATAAAAAAAAAGAATCTGTGTCTTATATTTGTTTAATGTAATCTATGTAGTAGTTCACTGACAATAGCTTTAATCACGTTTGTCTTGAATGCAGACTTTCATTTGTTTCATTTCTGTTTCATTATTTTATTTTTAAATCACAGAGGTGTGTAGACTAGGGGGGCATTTCCATACTACAGGTTGTCTCTCTTGAGGTGCTACTTCAGATTGGCTAGCTAGGGGGAGGGACTTGAACATATGAAGTTAGAAACGCTTGCCAGATAGTTCTGCTTTGATCCATATAGCTGAAAAACAAGCATTCTAAAAGGCTTTGGAGAGATTTTAATATAATGAGGGACATAGGTGCATAAAATTAAAAATTTTTGAGAGTTTGATCATGCGGCATTTTTGTATAATGCAAGGCTTTGCAAAGTGAAGTGTCAAATAAACAGGTTGTTTTACAAATGCTTCAGAGAGTAAAAGCACTGTTTTTTTTTTAGCATCATCAGATCATTTCTGCAAGAAGAATATCTGGGTTTGGGATACAAATCATGGAAGGCCTTGTTGTGGGTCATTATTAATAGAAAAAGACTTTGGGGGTGGAAACAGGGAAAGTGATGTTGCAGAAAGCTAATAGATTGGGCTTGGGAGACTATGAACAAGTTGATTACAGCTGATTCATCTGGATTTTAAATTAATAATTGGCTTAGAAAGTGTGAATTTGGTTTGGTTTTGTTTTTTGCTAGTTCTAGAGAATCTTGCTTGATAGCTGAATGATAGCATTGTAACAAAAAGAAGGTATAGCTTGGGGTTCTAGGATAAATGAAAAAGAAGGCAGGTGAATGTTTTCTTCATGCATGGGCAGTGTTCCTTAAAACCTCTTAACTGATGGGTTACAGAGGTTAAGGAAGGTTGTGGTAATAGTTGAAAGAAGACAGTTTGGGGATCACTGTATCAAGAATGGTGAATACAGGATTTAAAATTCTTGAGAGTTTGATTATGAGGCATTTTTGTATAATGCAAAGCTGTGCAAAGGGAATTGTCAAATAGACCAGGGCTGTTTTACAAATGATCCAGAGAGAATTAAGTGCTGATGATGGTCTCTATCTGTATGGCCAATGTGTTGGACAGTTGACCATATGTATCTACTTAAATTTAATTAAAAGTAAGTATAATTAAAAATTCAGTTCTGTAGTAACCCTAATTACATTCCAGTACTCAATAGTACTGGATACCTAATGGCTACCATATTGGAAAACATAGATATAGAACATTTCCTTCATTGTAGAAGGTTCTGTTGACTGGTGACGGACACAGTTGCTATATTATTGAACTGACTGGAGAAGTTGATAGTTCTATTAATCAGTATACTTGTAACTCTTCCCTGGCAAAAGAACAGGTGATTCAGGGGCCTGTTTTTAAATTCCACATGGACATCTATATATCTGAGTATATTGAACTTTGTGGAGTTGTACCACATCTGTAAAAGAGAAATGAGCTCTTTTGTTCTACTTTAACTGAACATTTCGTTATTTTTTTAAATGATAAAGATGTGGGGTACAATTCAGGGTTAGATATAAAATTTTTGGGTTATGCAGGTACCCTTTTGATGAGGTATGCCCCTCACTCCCCTGGCATTTACCCTCATCTGCCATTCTGACTCACCCTTCCCTGACAGTTTCCCCTACACCCAACTCCTTTCATATAGTATTATAATTGTTCAAGTTCTGCTTATGACTGAAAACATATGGTACTCTGTTCTTTGTTTCTGTGATAGATCACTGAGTATGATCGTCTTCAAATTCATCCAAGTTGCTGCAAAGTCCATATATTTGTCCTTCTTTATGGCTGCATAATGTTCCATTGTGTATATGTACCACATTTTGTTAATCCAGTTCAGCTTCGATGAGCAGAATGGTTGGTTCCAAGTTTTTGCTATTGTGAATAGAGCTGCAACAAACATATGTGTGCAGGTATCTTTCTTGTAGAATGATTTGAGGGCCTCTGGGTATATTCCCAATAGGGGACTTGCTGGGTCACACAGAAGGTCAATTTCTAGTTCTTTCAGAAATCACCACATTGTCTTCCAAAGAGGTTGTACTAGTTTGCATTCCCACCAGCAGTGTAGAAGCATTCCTTTTTCTCCACATCCTTGCCAGCATCTGTTCTTTGTTTTATTAATGATGACCATTTTTAATGGGGTTAGGTGGTATCTCAATGTGATTTTGATTTGCATTTCTCTGATGATTAGTGAGGCCGAGCAGTTTTTCATGTGTCTGTTTGCTGCCTGTATATATTCTTTGAAGAAGTGTCAATTCATGTCTTTTGCCCACTTTGTAATGGGGCTATTTTTTTTTTACTTTCATCACATTTGAGTTCGTTGTAAATCATAGATGTTAGACTTTTGTCAGATATACAGTTGGCAAATATTTTTTCCCATTCTGTGGGCTGTCTCCCTGCTCTCTTGATGGTTTCTTTTGCATTGCAGAAACTTGTTGCTTTGATGATGTCCCACTTGTCTATCTTACTTCTAAAGGTATTGGCCCTTTAGGGTTCTGAATAGGAATTGGTTGCCAGTTCCAATTTCCATAAGGGGCGTCTCCTGCATTTTCTAAGATTCTTAGTTTGAGGTTTTATGTTTAGGTCTTTGATCCATTTAGTGCTAATTATCGTGTATGGTTATAAGTAGGGGTCCTGTTTCAATCTTCTGCATGTGGTCAACCAGTTTTCCCACCACCACTTACTGAATAGGTTCTCCTCTCCCCAGTGGTTGTTGTTGAAGACTTTGTCAAAGATGAGTTGGTTGAGAAATTGGGACTTTGCTTCCGGAATCTCTTTCCTGTTCTATTGGTCTATGGGCCTGTTCTTGTCAGTACCAGGCTAACAGAACATTACTGACACCAAATGTGACACAGGGTGGGGTGCCTACACCAATCAGTTCTCCAGCTCCCTGATTTATAAATCAGGAGTTTCCCTGACTCCCTCCTTAGAGTTGATATTTTCTGGTAACAGCATACAGAATTCAGTTAAACACATTTACTGGTTTATTATAAGAAATATGAAAAAAGAGTATGGAGGAACAGCCAGATGAAGAGGTGCATAGGGTGAGATCTAGAAGGGTCCCAAGCACTGGAGTTCTGTCCCCAGGAAATTCGATGTGCTACCTCTCACCATGTGGATGTGTTGATCAACATGGAAGCGCTCTGAACTCTTGTCTTTTAGGCATTTTTGTGGCAGCCTCATTACATAGACACAATCAGCTTAACTCAAACTCTAGTCCTTCTCTCCTTCCTGGAGGATGATGACCAGACACCATCCTGAAGCGATCCAGGAGTCCATGAAGAGTCACCTCATTAAAGCAAAACCTGCTCCTATCACCCAGAAAATTTCAAGGGATTTAGGAGCTGCATCAGCGACCAGAGTCAGAGACCAAATATTAGAACAAAAATGTTTCTAGCATCCCTATCACTTAGAAATTGCAAGGGATTTATTATCACAGTATTTCAAGTCCTACTTAGAAAATTAGACTATTGACTGCAGTATTACACTAAATTGACATTTTAGGAAGGTTTAGTTTTGGTGTACAGTTGGAATGAGAGAAAAAAGACTTAGTAACAAGGTGATTATTAAATATTTTACCACAGCAATCTTGAAATGAGATACTTTGTGTTCTGTATTCTGGTTTTTCAGTTCCAAACCTGTGTTACTAAAACACATGTTACTTATTTACATGATTAACATAGAAAAGTCTTCTGCATGGTCATTTTGTATTATCTGTGCATATCTGTGTGCCCAAACTCTTAAACTTGGAGTGCATGAACCTCTTGGTCTGGTCCTGTCTCCGCTTTCTACTTAGATGATCTCATCTAACCACATGAAGTTCCAAATGCTTCAATAATGTTTATATATTCATAACTAAATTGTTTTCTTAAGCCTAGAACTTTTCCACACTCATAGATTTAACTGTGAACTTTCAAATCTCTCTTGAATATGGGTTATTCATCCTAAATCTGATAGACCTTAAGTGGCACAGTCTATTCCCCCAAATGCCAGACCTGTGCTCCTACTCTTCCTTATTTTATTAAATGACACCAGTATTGATTATTATGCTACATACTGAGGGGCTATAATGAATTCTTTCCTCTTCCATCTCCATTATTCACTCTAAAAGGAAATGTTCTCTTTTTCTCCATCATACATGTCTTTTCCTCTCCCATACTATGTGCTTTTTCACTTCTCTCCATCTGCACTGCAATTTTGCATGCTTGAGTTCCCTGAACTCTATCATAGCCTCTTGTCTTGTCTCTTCTTTTTTTTTTTTTTTAGCTTTTTATGTTGAACTAATTTTAAACTTACAGGAAAGTTGAAAAAAATAGTTTAGAGAGTTTCTTTATATTCCTTATCTGGTTTCTTCAGATGTTAACATCTTATATGGCCATAGTGTGAATATCAAAATCAGGACATTAACACTGGCACAGTAGTACAATTAAAGACCATATGTGAGTTTCACTATTTCCCCCCAAAGTCCTCTTCCTGTTCTAGTTTCTGTCAGAGGATTTTACCCTACATTTTTTTTTCTTTTTCTTTTTTTTTTTTATTGTGAAGTTGTGGGGTACAGTTAAGGGTTAGGTATACAATTGCGTTTCATTCAAGCACCCTGTTGATATAGGATGTTTCCCCGTACCCAGACAGATATTTGCTACTGTTAATCCCATCTCCCTCCCCCCACCATAGTTTCCCAGTACGGTCAGTCATTTTCGTATACTATTGCATTGGATGTTTAAGGTCCATTATATGAGTGAGAACATGTGATACTCGGATCTTTGTTTCTGTGAGAGGTCACTCAGTATTATAGACTCTAGTTCCATCCAGGTTGCTGCGAAATTCATGATTTTGTTCTTTTTTATGGCTGCGTAGTATTCCATCGTGTATATGTACCACATTTTTTTAATCCAGTCCTCTTTTGACGGGCAGCATGGCTGTTTCCAGGTTCTTGCTATTGTGAACAATGCTGCGATAAACATGAGTGTGCAGGTATCTTTTTTATAGAGTGATTTGTGTTCTTCAGGATATATTCCCAGTAGGGGGATTGTGGGGTCATATGGGAGGTTGGTATTTAGAGCTTTTAAGAATCGCCACACTGCTTTCCACAGAGGTTGTACTAGTTTACGCTCCCGCCAACAGTGTAGAAGTGTTCCCTTTTCACTACACCCTCTCCAGCAGCTGTTATTTTTTGAGTTGTTGATAATTGCCATTCTGACTGGGGTTAGGTGGTATCTCAGTGTGGTTTTGATTTGCATCTCCCTGATGATTAGTGAGGTTGAACATTTCTTCATGTGTTTGTTGGCTGCTCGGATGTTTTCCTTTGTGAAGTGTCTGTTCATATCTTTTGCCCATTTTATAATGGGGTTATTTGTTTTTTTCTTTTCAGCACGCTTGAGTTCCTTGTAGATCCAGGATGTTAAGCCTTTGTTGGACCTGGAGTTGGCAAATACTTTTTCCAAGTCTGTAGGCTGTCTCCCTGCTCTCTTGATGGTTTCTTTGGCTTTGCAGAAGCTTGTCAGTTTAATAAGGTCCCACTTGTCTATTTTCTCTCTTATGAGCTGTGGGTTTTGGGTTTTGTTCAGGAATTGGATGCCAGTTCCGATTTCCATGAGGGTTTTTCCTTCATTTTCTAACGTTCATATGGTTTGAGGTTTTACATTTAGGTCTCTGATCCATTTGGAATTAACCTTTGTGCATGGGGATAGATAGGGGTCCTGTTTCAATCTTCTGCATGTGGTCAACCAGTTTTCCCAGCACCATTTACTGAATAGGTTCTCCTCTCCCCAGTGGTAGGTGGTGGAGTCTTTGTCAAAGATGAGTTGGTTGAGAAATTTGAGGTTTTGCTTCTGGAATCTCAATTCTATTCCATTGATCTATATGCCTGTTCCTATACCAATACCAAGCTGTTTTGATGATTGTAGCTTTATAGTAAAGTTTGAAGTCTGGCAGCGTGATACCACCTGCTTTGTTTTTTTTGCTGAAGATTGTTCTGGCTATTCTTGGACGTTTGTGTTTCCATATGAATTCCTGCATTGTTTTTTCTAGGTCTGAGAAGAATGTTGCTGGTAATTTGATGGGTATTGCATTGAATTTGTAGATTGCCTTAGGTAAGATGGACATCTTCACAATGTTGATTCTTCCAATCCATGAGCATGGGATATTTTTCCACTTGTTTGTGTCAACTTTGATTTCTTGGAATAGTGTTTTGTAGTTTTCCTTGTAAAAGTCTTTCACGCCTCTGGTTAGGAAGTTGCCAAGGTATTTCATTTTTTTTTTGTGGCTATTGTGAATGGAATTGTGTTTTTTATTTGGGTTTCTGTTTGTTTATTATTGGTGTAGAGAAATGCGATTGTCTCTTGTACATTTATTTTGTATCCTGAGACTTTGCCAAAGGTCTTTATCAGTGTAAGGAGGTTTTTGACAGATTCTCTTGGGTTTTCAAGGTATACAATCATGTCGTCTGCAAAGAGAGATAACTTGACTTCCTCTTTTCCTATTTGGATACCCCTGATTGCCTTCTCTTCTCTGATTGCTCGAGCCAGGACTTCCAATACTATGTTGAACAGGAGGGGTGAGAGTGGGCATCCTTGTCTTGTTCCAGTTTTCAGGGGAAATGGTTCTAATTTTTATCCATTTAGGAGTATGCTTGCTGTGGGTTTCTCGTAGATGGCTTTTACTATTTTGAGGTATGTTCCCCGTATGCCTAGATGTTCAAGGGTTTTTATCAAGAAGGGGTGCTGGATTTTATCAAAAGCTTTTTCTGCATCTAATGATATAATCAAGTGGTTTTTGTTTTGATATCTGTTAATGTATTTAATAACATTTATGGTTTTACGAATGTTGAACCAGCCTTGCATCCCAGGAATGAAAACTACTTGGTCATGATGGATGATTTTTGAGATATATTGCTGAATCTGGTTTGCTAGGATCTTGTTGATAATTTTAGCATCTATGTTCATCAAAGATATTGGCCTGTAGTTCTCTTTCTTTGCTGGATCTTTACCTGGCTTGGGTATCAATGTGATGTTGGCTTCGTAAAATGATTTGGGGAGCGTTCCATCTTTTTCAATCGCCTGGAATACCTTCAGTAGAATTGGTATCAACTCCTCCTTAAATGTCTTGTAAAATTCTGCTGGAAAGCCATCTGGTCCAGGGCTTTTTTTTTGTAGGAAGTTTTCTTATTACGTAGTCGATTTCCTTGATTGTTATTGGTTTATTTAGGGTCTCAATCTCTTCTTGTTCCAACTTAGGTAGGTTGTGTGATGTCAGAAAGTCCTCCATTTCCTTAAGGTTTTCAAGTTTGTTTCCATACAAGTGTACGTAGTAATCTCTAATGATCTTTTGTATTTCTTCAGGGTTAGATGTGACTTCATCTTTTGTGTTTCTGATTGTACTTATTTAGTTTTTCTCTCATTTTTCCTTGGTCAGTCTAGCTAGGGGACCATCGATCTTGTTTGTTCTTTCAAAGAACCAGCTTTTTGTTTCATTGATTTTTTTCTATTATCTTTTTGTCTTCTATGTCCTGGATTTGGGCTTTTATTTTTGTGATCTGGATTCTTCTGCTGAAATTAGGGTTTTTGTGGTCTTGCTTTTCCAGCTTCTTTAGGTGGCTTGTTAGGTTGTTAATTCCTGTTCCTTCCATTTTCCTCATGTGTGTTTGTAGGGATATAAATTCCCCTCTTATTACAGCTTTTAAGGCATCCCAGAGATTTTGGTAAGATGTTTCTTCATTTTCATTTGTTTCCAGGTATCTTTTGATTTCTGTTTTGATGTCATCATTGACCCAGGAGTTATTTAGCATCATGCTGTTTAGTGTCCATGTCTTTGTGGGTTTTGGAGGGACTTTGTTGGTGTCAATGTTTATTTTTATTCCACTGTGGTCTGAGAAGGTGCATGGTAGAATTTCAGTCCTTTTAAATTTGCTTATACTTGATTTGTGTCCAATTATGTGGTCGATCTTAGAATATGTTCCATGTGGTGATGAGTAGAATGTGTATTCTGTGGTCTTTGGATGGAGTGTTCTATAGGTATCAATTAAGTCCATTTGGTCCAGAGTCTCATTGAGGTTCCAGCTCTCCTTGCTGATTTTTTGTCCTGATGATCTGTCTAAGGTTGTGAGTGGTGTATTAAAGTCCCCAGTTATTATGGTGTTAGAATCAATGTTTTTCTTTAGTTTTCCTAGAAGTTGCTTTATGAATGTTGGCGCACCTATGTTGGGTGCATATATGTTTAGGATAGATATTTCTTGTTGATGGAGTGAACCTTTTATCATTATGTAGTGGCCCTCTGTATCTTTTTTAATTTTTGATAGCTTAAATGGTATTTTGTCTGAAATTAGGACCGCGACGACTCCTTTCTTTTGTGTTCCATTCGCCTGAAAATTTGTTTCCCATCCTCTTACTTTGAGTCTGTGTATGTCCTTTCTAGTGAGATGGGTCTCTTGAAGGCAGTATATTGTTGCCTGGTGATATTTTATCCATTTTGTCATTCTATGTCTTTTCAGTGGTGCATTTAGTCCATTCACATTCAGACTAATTATTGAAATGTGAGAGTTCGTCCCTATCATGGAGTTCTTATTGGGTTGTTGTTCTTCCACTTGGTTTTTTCTTTTTTCTTTTTTTGCCTTTCTTTTGGTTTTGGGGTTGGTTTGTGTATATTTTATTCTTTTCCCTGTACTCTTGTGAAGAATGTTGTTCTTTTTTCCTTTTCTTCTGTGTTTAGTACTTTCTTAAGTGTTTCATGTAGAGATGGTTTGGTGGCAGCATAAGTTCTTAGGGATTGGCTATCTGGGAATGATTTTAATTCTCCCTCACTGATGAAGCTTTGCTTGGCCGGGTAGGTTATTCTTGGTTGAAATTGTTTATCTTTTAGGACTTTGAAGATAGGGCTCCAAGCTCTCCTAGCCTGCAGGGTTTCTGCAGATAAATCTGCTGCTATTCTGATTGGTCTTCCATGGTAGGTGATCTGGCCTTTTTCTCTTGCTGCCTTTGGGATTTTTTCTTTTGTGGCTACTTTATTTAGGTGAATTATTATGTGTCTAGGAGTTGATCTTCTCATTTGTTGTCTTGTGGGGGTTCTCTGAATCTCTTGTGTTTGAATTTTTGCATCGCTGATTAGATAAGGGAAGTTTTCTTGAATGATCTCATGGAAAGTTTGTTCCAGTGTGGTCTCTGTCTCTCTTTCTGCCTCAGGTATGCCAATTACTCTTATGTTTGGTCTCTTGAGGTAATCGTTCATCTCTTGAAGGTTTTGTTCTGTCTTTTTGAGCTTATTTTCTGTGTTTTTAAAAGTTTGGGTTATTTCTATATTTTGGTTCTCAAGCTCTGAGATTCTTTCTTCTGCTTGGGTAATTCTGCTTTCCATGCTTATCAATTTGTTATTTATTTCATTCACAGTATTCTTTATTACTGTTATCTCAGATATCAGCTCCTTCCTAGTTTCTTCTTGTGTCTTCTCAATTCTTTTTAATCTCTCCATTATTGTTTTGATATCTACATTTGCATTTGAGACCCTTCACTGGGGACTTTTCATTGTTTGCATTCCAAAGTCAGTTTTCTCAATGTCTGCTCTCCCAGGCGTCTGGGAGAGACCCATACTCTTCTTTTGGTTTTTCTTTATTTCTGTAGATTTTTCTCCCTCTCCCCCTTTCCCTCCCCCTCTTCAATTCTGTTTTTGAGGAAAGGTGGGGTTGCTTTTATTTCTCTTCTGCAATGACCTTTTCTTCCTTATGAGGGTCTTCTGGTTTTGTTCACTTTTCCCTCTGCTTTACAGTCTGTCTATTCAGCAGTATGCAGCCTTGGTCCCTAGATTTAAAAAGGGGGCATATAAAAGAGGAAAATAATGGAGGAAGGGGGGTCAATAGGGAGTTAGAAAGAGAGAAGTGCGAGAGGGAAAACAGATATACATACCAACTATCGGGTGAGAGAGAGACATAGGGCCAGGAAGAAGTGAAGAAAGACAGGTAAGAAAGATTCCCTAAAGAATACTGATAGTTACACAGAGACAGGCCAATAAAATCAAGAAACAGTTTAAGTCAGAAGGTAAACACAAAATGTGATCTAAACCAACAGTTTCAATGATAAAATCATAAGTCAAAATAAGCGATCAGACTAGAGTCACTTCTGTGATCTCTGATTCCAGCCTCTCCCTTTTGTTTTTCATTGCAGCGTAGGGCTGGGGCTTTGTCTCCTGTTTCGAGTTGTTGCCTTAGGAACTGAGGTAAAGTTTGTTGATAGGTGGGCGGGGCAATGGAAGTCTCTGCCTGGAGAGTAGCAAGGTAGTTTACCCAGATCTGTTTTTCTCCACTTGTCTGGGTCCCCCGGTTTGGGGTCTCACACTGAGTGCCTCAGTCAGGGTGGGCCCGGAGTTCCAGAGCTCCAAAGCTCTAAAGGGCAGGCAGTGTGTGGCAAGAGTGGCTCTGGGCCTCCAACAGGGTACCTCAGCCAGGAAAAGGACCGGAGTCTCTGAGGGGCTGGCGCCCAGAGCCTCCCTGTGTGACCGGCGGTGCCGGGTGCCGGGTGTGGGGCTGGAGACAATGGAGCCGGGTAGAGGGCCGGAGGGAACAGGGACCCAAAACTCCCCCGCATGCTGCAATATCTGGCCTTAGGAAATGAGGTAACGTTTGTTGATAGGTGGGTAGGGCAATGGAAGTCTCTGCCTGGAGAATGGTGAGGCAGTTTAAGCAGATCTGTTTTTCTCCGCTTGTCTGGGTCCTCTGGCTTGGGGTCTCACGCTGGGTGCCTCAGCCAGGGTGGACCCGGAGTTCCAGAGCTCCAAAGTTCCAAAGGGAAGGCGGTGAGTGGCGAGAGTGGCGCTGGGCCCCCTACAGAGTACTTCAGCCAGAAAAGGGACCAGAGTCTCTGAGGGGCAGGCACCCAGAGCCTCCCTGTGTGACCGGTGGTGCCGGGTGCCAGGTGTCGGGCTGGAGACAATGCAGCTGGGGAGGGATCTGGAGGGCCTGGGACTGCAGACTTCCACACACTAGTAGAACAGCAGCAGTGGTGGGGGTGCACAATGTCTGGCCTTGTGTGGGAAGTTCCCGGGCCTGGCACCAGCACGGTTGGTGGTGGGCTGGGGTATGGGGGAAGAGAAGTAATAGCCTTTTTGGGAACTCACGTTCAGAGAATCTCACCAGTTCACCTATGCCGTTGCCATCTTGACCCGTCTGTCTTGTCTCTTCTATAATTTCTTCTCCAATTCATTCTCCATAGAAGAGTAATGTTTTAGAACTGTTAATTCAGAATATGGTGTTTCTTGCCAAAGAATGTTTGGTGACTTACTGCCATTGTTCTTAGTATGAAATCCAATCTCTAACAAAGTCTTCCACAATATTTCTATATTATCAATTATCCCAGCCTTGCCAAATTTACATGTTTCACTACACTCAAGTTTGGGATATCGCAGGAACACAGGTGTCTCTTATGTTTCTTGATCATGCCTGGTTTTTCACCTCAGGGTTTTGACCTGGCTGTTCCCTTTGCTTGGAAAGTTCTTTAATGTCCTTTGCATAACATTGCTCATTTTTTTCTATGATGTCTGTTTGCTTTGTTTTTCTTGTGGATTTCTAAGGTTGACCTGCCACTACTTTATCATCTCCTCTGTACTGTTTTTCACATTCTGAAATTTTTAAAATTCTTTGCTTACCTATTATATTTATTAGGATGACAGCTTTGTGGAAATAGAGAATATATTATTAGTTACCTTAGCATCTCAAATATCACCCCATGCAAAGTTTTTTGGATGAATGTATCCATGCCCTCCATCTGATTTTGATCTGCTCAGCCTAAGTGTCTTTCTATTTCCAGTTCAATCTTCATTTTGCAAGGTCCTATTTGGAAAGCAGCTTAAGGAATATTTATTTATGATGGACTATTTATTATTGTTGCCAACACAACTTTTTTTCCCTTTTGCTGTTTTAGTGTACTGACTTTTTTCATAGAGCATGGAGAAAATCCTGTTAGACTGAGATCTCATAAAAGGCAACCCCAAAACAACAATTTTGTACTTCTTGTCCCCTCTAGGAAAAAAATGGATATTTTAGTTATTCTTTTTTCTAGAAGAAATATGGGAGGTTGACTGTATGCTGTGGCATAAAGACAACCAAAATAAGCTTAAGAGTTTAGTAAGTTATCAGCAAATTTGCCCTTGCATATCATTTTAATTTATGCAGAAATATTGCTTCTTCAATACAAAGGTACAATATGTTTGGCTCACATTTTAAAATTTGAAATTTCTTTTAGGTTTTGTTATCCTGAATCAACATTTTGCAGAAAAGGATTATGATGACTTTAGTGGATATGTGAAGTCATGTCTCCATATCAAGCATGACAAAACTCTTACTGGACTTAAATACCACAGATGTGTTAGCCCCAGTAACACTAAATCACAGCTCAATGACTATCACAAAAATTTACAGGAGAGAAGCCATATGAATGCAGTGAGGGTGGCAAAGCCTTCTCCAGGAACACACAGCTGATTAGACATCAAAGAAGCAAAAGAGGAGAGAAACCCTGTAGATGCCATGAATGTGGAAAAATATTCATGAGGAAGATTCAGCTCATTGAACATCAGAGAACGCATAGAGGAGAGAAACCCCATGAAAGTAATGAGTGTGAGAAAGCCTTCTCCAGAATGTCCCTGCTCATGGTACATCAGCGAACTCATACAGGAGAAAAATTGTACCGATACAGTGAATGTGGGAAAAGCTTCAATGGGAAGTCCCAGCTCACTAGACACCAGCGATCTCACACTGGAGAAAAACCCTATGGATGCAGTGTATGTGGGAAAACATTTTCCCGAAAGGCATATATCACTGTACATCAGAGACTTCATACAGGAGAGAAACCATATGAATGCACTGAATGTGGAAAAGGCTTTTCCCAAAAGGCATATCTCGCTGTACACCGTAGACTTCATACAGGAGAGAAGCCATATGAATGCAGTGTGTGTGGGAAAGCATTCTCCCACAAGATATGTCTAACGCTACACCAGAGGCTTCATACAGGCGACAAGCCATATGAATGCACTGAGTGTGGAAAAGGCTTTCCCCTAAAGGTATATCTCACTCGTCACCAGAGACGTCATAGAGGAGAGAAGCCATATGAATGCTCTGAATGTGGAAAAGGCTTTTCCCAAAAGACATACCTCACTGTACACCAGAGACTTCATACAGGAGAGAAGCCATATGAATGCAGTGAGTGTGGGAAAGCCTTCTCCAAGAAAGCAGATCTCGTTAGCCATCAAAGAACCGAAAGAGGAGAGAAACCCCATGGATGCAGTGAATGTGGAAAAACCTTCAAGTGGAAGATTCAGCTCATTAAACATCAGCGAACTCATACAGGAGAGAAACCTTATGAATGCACTGAATGTGGAAAAGCCTATTCCCAAAAGGTACATCTCACTGTACACCAGAGACTTCATACAGGAGAGAAGCCTTATGAATGCACAGAATGTGGGAAAGCCTTTTCCCAAAAGCCATATCTCACTGAACACCAGAGAATTCATACAGGAGAGAAGCCTTATAAATGCACTGAATGTGGAAAAGCCTTTTTCCCGAAGGTCACATCTCACTTTACATAAGAGACTTCATACAGGAGAAAAGCCTTATGAATGCACTGAATGTAGAAGAACCTTCCATTTTAAGTCAGACCTGACCAAACATCAGAGAGTTCATACAGGAGAGAAACCTTATGAATGTAATGAGTGCAGCAAAACCTTTAAAAGCAAGTCAGAGCTTATTCATCATCTGCGAACTCATACTGGAGAGAGACCATATCCATGCAGTGAATGTTCCAAAACCTTTCGTTGGAAGTCCAACCTCAATGCACACCAGCGATCTCACACTGGAGAGAAACTCTATGAATGCAGTGTGTGTGGGAAAGCCTTTTCCCAAAAGGCGTCTCTCACTGCCCACCAGAAACTTCACACAGGAGAGAAGCCATATGAATGTAGTGAGTGTGGAAAAGCCTTTGCCAGCAAAGTCCAGCTTGTTAGACATCAAAGAACTGAAAGAGGAGAGAAACCCCATGGATGTGATGAATGTGGAAAAGCATTCATGAGGAAGATTCAGCTCACTGAGCATCAGAGAACTCACACAGGAGAGAAACCCCATGAATGTAGTGAGTGCAACAGAACCTTTAGATGCAAGTCACAACTCACTCAGCATCTGCGAACTCATACCGGAGAGAGACCATATTCATGCAGTGAATGTGGGAAAGGCTTCAGTAGTAGATCCAGGCTCTCTAGACACCGGCGATCTCATACTGGAGAGAAACGCTATGGATGTAGTGTGTGTGGGAAAGCCTTTTCCCAAAAGACATATCTCAGTGTACACCAGAGAATTCATACAGGAGAGAACCTTATGAATTCACTGAATGTAGAAGAACCTTCCGTTTAAAGCCACACCTTACCAGACATCAGTGAATTCATACTGGAAGGAAACCTTGTAAAAGTAATGAGTGCAACAAAGCCTTTAGAAACAAGTGTGAGCTCATTCGGCTTCAGGAAATCCATACCTGAGAGAGATCTTGTTCATGCATTGAATGTGGCAAAGACTTTGCCCACAACTTAGCTCTTACTAACCATAAGAAAATTCATACATGAGAGACAGTTATAAATCCATTGAAAGTGGAGAAACCTTCCTTAGGAAATCATACCTCTCTATACATGAATGAACTTATACAAGGAGAAAACCCTATGAACACAGTTCCTGTGGATATGACTTCTTCAGGTACCCAACCCTTATCAAACATCAGTGAACTTCTAGAGGACAGAAATGTAGTTCATCCTGGGATGCCTTTTCCAAGAAGTCTAGCCTTAACAGCTTATCAGGAAGGTGAACAGGGAATAAGCCTTGCAAATGAAATAAATGTGATATCTCCAGTAATAAATTATGTCTTATATGTTGCAGATGTTGTGCAGCAAAAAAAAATCCTGTGGTAGCAGAAGGGTGGCAAATTCTTTAACTAGAATCCTTCAACCATTATATATCAAAGATCTCATTTAGAGAAAAACATTATGACTGCAGAAGTTGGACAGAGTACCTTTGTGATAAGTTAGATTTATTAAACATTAGTGCAATCATATTGGGTTGAAATGCATCTATTATGGAGAAGTCTTCTGAAGGTGATGTCCTAATTGGTCTCAATTCTTAGAGGAATGTTTAGGAAACGGTGTATATTGTTTTCAGTGCTAAGTTGTGCTTTATCATGTGTCAGAGAAACATAGAAAGGCACCTGTAGTGACAATAGATACAGAAAATATTTTTAGTGATATGAGGGAATTTACTATACAAAAGTGAATTGCTTAAAAGCAAGAAAAAAAGGAAATTAACCTAAGTAACTCATGTATTGTGCTTTTATACCTTGAGAGTCTTGGAAAGACCCCTTTTAAATAAACTTTTTTTTTTTCCCTTTGAGATGGAATCTACTCTGTCACTCAGGCTGAAGTGTAATGTGACACTCACAGTCACCCCAACATCTACCTGCTGGGCTCCAAGGATATGTCCACATCAGCCTTTCAAGTAGCCAGAACTACAGGCGTGTGCTGCCACACCTAACGAATTTTTTATTTTTTGTACAGATGAAGTCTTGCCAAATTAACTGGGGTCTTCTAGAACCCACGGGCTCAGGCAGTCCTCTTACCTCAGCCTCCCAAATTTCTGGCATTACAGGCTGAGCCACTGAGCCTGGCCAATAAATCAACTCTTAAACACTAGTTTTTGTGTTACATAATGAAAGCCTATGAATACAATGAATGTGGAAGTAAAATTATGCAAGTTTTATATACCTGCTATATCTAACTACCACAAATTTACTATCTTTTAACACAAAGAGTTGTTATGTTACAGTTCTGGAGCTCTGCAGTTCAATATTCAGTAATGGACTCATTGTTGGCAGAAGTGTTATTTCTTTTTGGAGGCTGGAGGAAATAGTTCCGTTTATCGCCCTTACAGCTTCTAAAAGTTGTCCAAATTCTGTGGTGTGTGGCCTTTCCATGGTCTGTCAGCTCTTATATCACTCTGACACTGATTCTTCTGCCTCCCTCTCCATTTTTAAAGGGGCCCCTTGTAGTTACACTGGAAACATTCAGGTAAACCAGGATAATCTCACTGTCTTAAAATCTGATAAGCAACCATAATTTTTTCTGCTCCCTTTAAATTTCCCCCTTTACCAATGTAAATATTAACAGGTTCTTGGGGATGAGGATATGGCATCTCTGGGAGGCATTTATTCTGCCTATCACAATATAATTAGATGTAACAGAATTAACACTGTGATGAACGATCACCTACCCATTATGTAAACTTGGAAAAACATGTTCCCAGATAAATAATTATAATGACTGATTCAAATTTATTAACATGTTATTCCATAATTAAGGATGCTTAGACTGAGATTGTCATATGTGAGCATAGTGGAATGCGTTTTAAATATTTGAATCAATTTATCAGCATGGGAAAATAACTATTAAATGTCCTGACAGAATATGAGATTCATGTTGCTTGAAGTGTTTCCAAACATGTTTATCTATTCTATAGTTGTATAGATTGACATATTTTAAATATGGAATGTATTTGATATGATGTATTTTGACATTGACTAATATTTTTTTCTAGTCAGTTCCAACAATTCCTTTTTCTTTTAGTGATATATATGTAATATATATACATATATATCTCCACATACCTTAAATATCTTTTAAAAATACACAAAACATATGAATGACCTATTTCATACATTGGGAAATACAGAGCATCTGACAACTTTACCTAAAAAAAGGATCAAATGAATTAAGTAAGACTCTTCCAATCATTCACTGCTAGGATTGAACCCACTTACTACCTAGAAAACACTTCTGTACTGCAGTATAGTGAGGAAAAGCCCAAACATATCCCTGCTGTCTCTCTGAATTGAGACAGAATTTAGAGTTTGGAAAATTTAGTGTTGCCTAATTTTAATGGGTCAGAGTGCTGGAGATGAGATATATTCTGACAGAATTCTAAAGAGTTTCCCCACAAGCCTTTCTGTAAGTCAGAATTCATCACTTGTATGTGAGGAACCCCTTTATTCCCTTGGTTTAGGAAAGAAGCATTGGAACTGAACAGACTGAAAAATCCTTGGTGCTCATAGAAGATTGAGAACAATTTTTGTTTCTACCAGCTTAACTGGAAGTGCCTCCTAACATTTGGCAGTGGATTTTTCAAAGAGTATTGCCTCAGTGAGTGCCTCATATTAACTGGAGACTAAAGGGTGCTTTGAATCTTCCTCACAAAGCATCCATGCAGGCCAGTAAAGGACCAAATTTTCCAAGTAATTCAGAAATTTCCCAAAGCAGATGCCAATAATTAAAGGAATAGAAAGCAGTTCATTAATCAATTTCTCCTTTTGATCTTTTCAGTCTCAGTATCTTTCTATTTCTACTTCCAATCTCATTTTGCAAGTTTCTATTTGGAAAGCAGCTCAAGTAATATTTTTTATGGTCTATTTGTAATTGTTGCTAACGTTGCTTTTTTTCCATTGTGCTGTTTTAGTGTACTGTCTTTTTAAATACAGCATAGGGTACATTCCACTTAGACTGAGATCTTATAATAGCCAAAACCATATCATTTTTGTACCTCCTGCACCCTATGCAAGAAAAAATCATGACTATTTTCAATGTAATTTTTTCTAGAAGAAATATGGGAAGTTGACCATATGCAGTGGCAGTCAGAAAACAAAAATGAGCTTAAAAGTTTAGAATGATATCAGGAAATTTGCCTTTAGAAATGATTTTGATTATGCAAAAGTATTGTTTCCTTAACACAAAGGTTTAATGAGTTTGGCTCACATTGTAAAAGTTTGAAATTTCTTTTAGGTTTTATAACCTGGAATAGAAGATATAAAAAAAAGATTCTGATGACTTTGGTGCATATGGGAAGTCATGTCTTCTTATCAAGTGTGACAAATCTCTCACTAAATTAAATACCTCAACATATTGACCCATAAAACAGTAAATCACAGCTCAATGACTATCACAAAACGTATTATACAAGAGAGAAGCCATGTGAATGCACTGAGTGTGGGAAAGCGTTTTCCAGGAAAGCAAAGCTCGTAAGACATCAAAGAACTGAAAAGGAGAGAAACCTCATGGATGCAATGAATGGGGAAAAAACCTTCATGAGGAAGATTCAGTTCACTGAACTTAAGAGAACTCACACAGGAGAGAAGCCTTATGAATGTACTAAATGTGGAAAAGCCTTTTTCCAAAAGGCATATCTCACTGTACACTAGAGACTTCATACAGGAGAGAAGCCTTATGAATGCAGTTTGTGTGAGAAACCCTTTTTCCCAAAAGGCATTCTCACTGTACACCAGAGACTTCATAAAGGAGAGAACCCTTATGAATGCACTGAATGTGGGAAATTCTGTTCACAAAAGGCAAACTCATTGTACACGAGAGACATCATATAGGAGAGAAACTATATGAATGCAGTGTGCGTGGGAAATCCTTTTCACAAAAGACATATCTGAATGTAAACCAGAAAATTTATACAATAGAGAAACCATATGAATGCAGTGAGTGTGGGAAAGCCTTCTCTAGGAAAGCACAACTCATTAGACTTCAAAGAATTGAAAGAGGAGAGAAACCCTATGGATGCAATGAATGTGGAAAAGCATTCGTGAGGAAGTTTCAGCTCAAACAACATCAGACAGCTCACAAAGGAGGGAAACCACATGAATATAATGAATGTGAGAAAGTTTTCTTCAGAAAGTCCCCACTCATGATACATCGGAAAACTCATACAGGAGACAAATTGTACAGATGCAGTGAATGTGGGAAAATCTTCAGTCAGAAGTCCTGGCTCACTAGACACCAGTGATCTCACATTGGAGAGAAACTATATGGATGCAGTGAGTGGGGGAAAACCCTTTTTTCCCAAAAGACATATCTCACATAGACTTCATACAGAGAGTAGCCTAATGAATGCAGTAAATGTGGAAGAACCTCTATTTCAAGTCAGGGCTTACCAGATGTCAGAGAATTCAGACAAGACAGAAACCTTATGAATATAATGAGTGCAGAAAGCCTTTAGAAGAATGTCAGAGCTCACTCGGCATTTATGAACTAATACTAGAGAGAGACCTTGTTTGTACAGTGATTGTGGTGAAACCTTTGCCCACATGTCAGTCTTTATTGAACATAAGAAAATTCACACAGGAGAGAAAGCAACACATTCACTGAAGGTGGAAAAACCCTTTCCCTTTGGGGAAAGTCATAACTCTTTACACATAAATGAACTCATACAAGGGGAAAACCTGATGTACACAGTACCTGTGAAAAGGCCTTCCAGAACCCAGCCCTTATCAAGCAAGCCCTTATCAAGTGAGCTCTTAGGGGATAAAGTTTCATTAATTATGGAACAGCCTTTTCCAAGAAGTCAAACCTTAGTAGCTTATCAGGAATTGAACGGGGAATAAGACTTCCAAATGAAGTGAATGTGACCCCTTCTATAGTAAATTATGTCTTATATGTTACACATGTGTAGGAAAAATTCCTCTGACACCAGAAATGTGGACAAGTCTTTAGCTAGAATCCTTCAATTATTTGTCCTAGAGCTCACTTGGGGAAGAAGCACTATGAATGCAGAAGTTGTGAAGAGGACACCTTTGTGAGAAGTTAGATTTATTAAACTTGGTGCAGTCATATGGGGTAGAAATGAAGCTATTACAGGGAAGCCTTTGCCAGAAGGTTATAATTTCAACTGGTTTCAAATATTAGAGGAATTGTTAGGAAATGATGTGTGGTGTTTTTAGTGCTAAATTGTACTCATCATATGTCGGCAACATAGAGAGGCAGGTGTACAGACAATAGATGCAGGAAATATTTTTAGCAAAATATGAGAGAGGTTATTATACAAAAGTGAATTGCTTAGCAGCAAGAAATAAAGGAAATTCACCAAACTAACTCATGTATTGCACTTTTATACTTTGGGAGTCTAAGACTTTAATCAATTAACTCCAATTAACACCAGCATTTTTGTTACCTAATGAAAACATATGATGACAATGCATGTGGAAGTGCAACTGTATTTGTTCTGTAAAGCTGCTGTACCTAGCTGCCACAAATTTGCTATCTGAAAACAACAAAGAGTTATTATGTTACAGTTCTGGAGCTCTGCATTTCAATATCTGGTCTCAAATTGTTGTCAGTACTGTTGTTTATTTATTTATTTTGGAGACTGTAAGGGAGAGTACCTTTCTTTGCCCTTCCAGCTTCTAGAAACTATCCAAATGTTGTGGTGTGTAGTCTTTCCATGGCCAGTCAGCTCTTAAATCACTCTGACACTGATTCTTCTGCCTTCCTCTTCATGTTTAAGTGCCCTTGTGGTTATGCTGAAAACATTCAGGTAAACCAGGATAATCTCAGTGTCTTAAAATAACTTGACTAGCAGGTTTAATTTCATCTGCTACCTTAACTCCCATTTTCCAGTGTAACATATTCACAGGTTCTTGGGGATTAGGATATAGACATCTTTGGGGGGCCATTCTGCCTAGCACAGTACATTTAGATGTCAGAGAATTCACAACCTGATAAACACTCACCTAACCATTAAGTAAATTTGAAAAGCATGTTTCAAGATAAGTAGCTATAATGCTTATGATTCAAATTTAAAATACGTTATTCCATAATTAGGGACTCTTAGACTGAGATTCTTATATGTGCACATAGCAGAATGCATTTTAAATATTTGTATCAAATAATCAGCACTGGAAAAGAGCCCTTAAATATCCTAAAAGAACATGAGATTCCTGTTGCTTGAAGTGTTTCCAAACAACTTTATCCCAAAATTTTATAGATTAACTTATTTTAAATATGGAATGTATTTCACAAGATGTAGTTAGATGTTGACTAATATGTAGCCAGTTCCAACCATCTCTCTAAGTATCATATAAATATAACGACAAACCTTAAATATCTTTTTAAAAATGCACAAAATATAAAATAAAGTTTTTCATACATAGGGAAATAGGGAACTTCTGACAGCTTTCCTAGAAAAAAGGAAATAAATGAGCATTAATTCTCCAATCATTACATGCTATTATTGTCCCAGCTTACTGCCTGAGGAAAACTTCCAGTCTGCAATATAGAGAGGAAAAACCCAAAGAGATCCCAGCTGTCTTTCTAAATTGTGACTGAAGTTAGAGTTGGAGAAATTTAACGTCTAAACTTATAGGTCCAATTACTGGAGAAGAGATATACTCTGACAGAGTGAATTCTATAGAATTTCCCCCCAGGCCTTTCTGTAACTCATAATTCAGCACATATGTGTGAGGAAACCCCCTTTTTTCCCCAGACTAGAGAAGGAACCATTAGAAATGAACAGACAGAAAATCCTTAGTGCTCATAAAAGGTTGGGAATGATTTGTGTTTCTACTAGCTACACCGGAAGTGCCTCCTAACATTTGGAGAGTTGGCAGACGATTTTTAAAAGAGTGGTACCTCAGTGATTGATTCATGTTAACTGGAGACTAAATGCTGTTTTGAAGTCTCCTCACAAAGTATCCTTGCAGTCCAGTAAAGGATGAAAATTTCTAAGTAATTTAGTAAATTCGCAGAGCAGAGCCCAATAATTAAAGGAATAGAAAGCAAGCCATTAGCAATGTGAAATTTACTATTTCTGGCATCTAATCAAAATTTAGGTATGCAAAAGAAGCAGGAAAATCGGGTCTATAACATGAAGAAAAGTCAACATAAAGAAACCTATATGTGGCACATTGATAGAATTAACAGGAAAGTATGTTAATAGCTGTTATAAATATTCCATATCAGTCAGTCATGGTGGCTCACGCCTGTGATGTCAGCACTTAGGGAGGCCAAGTCAAAAGGATTGTTTGAGCCCAAGAGTTAGAGACCAGCCTAGGCAATATACAGTGACCTTGTGTCTACAGAAAAATTTTTAAAAATATAGTTAACCGGGTATGGTAGCATGTTCATGTGGTCTCAGCTACCATGGAGGCTGAGGTGGAAGAATTGCCTAAGCACAGGAGATTGAGGCTGTGGTGAGCCCTGATCATGACCTGCATTCCAGTCTGAGTAACTGAGACTCCAATTCAAATAAATTGATTTTTTAAATTTTTCCATATGTTCAAGGTGGATGTATCAAGTGGATTATGCAAGTTAAAAATTACATTGGGGGTTTCCACCATCAGAACAAGAGGCATATGAGACTTGGTTTAAGCACTGGAGACCCAGGACATTAAGTTTTTAAGGGAGAGTTCAGAATGCCACAGTTGCCAACAGTGGGGACTAGGTTCCCTCAGGAGATGAAGGACACTCAGCTGGCTTTGGGGAGTGAAGTCTTCCCTGTGTTTAGTACCTGCTTGTGTTTTCAAGGGCCTGAGGCTCCTATGCAGGACTATTAAGCTCCCAAGAATGTGCAGTTTGGCCAAAGGCAGTATCTGTGAGAACAGTGCTCAGCTGCTGAGGTTTCTGGGACTACAGTTTGGAAGCCTCACAATTGTTTTTGAAGTTAGGTGCTGGTGCATCTTGACTGTTTAGCCTCTGCAGGGTTTTCTAGCAGACACCCTTCATTTCCTTTGACCATTTTTTTCTATATGAATCAGTTCTGCCTGAGTGTTCACTTCAATTAGAGAGTCCCAGCTAGAATCCCAAACAGTGGCTTCTGGGGCTCCCTTGGGCAACATGTGGGGGAACTGGCCTTAGGTTGGTCAATTCTGATCCCATCTGGCAGATCTGCACTAGCCCAGGCAGACTCTTGTGGATCGGGCCCAGACGGTTTTTGGGTCTGCTCTGCAGTGTGACTATGATGGGAATCATATTCCACAGAAGACATTGGTGTGTGGTGTATGTGTGCCCTGGTTCCTCCTGTTATAGTGGCCAGATGGAGTCCATGTTGGGAGCTTGGGAGGAGATTTGGGTGTGGGTCCTAATGTACCTGACTCTGCAAACTTTCTTTTTGTGAGCCCCAGAGGAAACTTTTTAGCTATCTATGTATCCTATAAGGGTGTCCAGACCTCACCTGTCACCAATTGAATCACCATTAATGGAAACTTTTAGGCAGAGTTCGGTGTCTCAGCCTGTAATCCCAGCACTTTGGAAAGCTGAGTCAATTGAATTGCCTGATCCTGCAGATTTGAGATCAGCCCAGGCAATTTGGCAAGACCTCATCTCTACAATAAATCAAAAATTAGCCTGATGTGGTAACACGTGCTTGTATATCTGGCTGCTTGAAAGGCTGAGGTGGAAGGATTGCTGGGGCCCAACAGTTTGGTGCTGGGGTGACCATGAGTGTGCCACTGCATTTCAGCCTGGGTGACGGAATAAGACTTCAATTCACAAAACCAAAACACTCAGAAACTTCTAGAACAGTGTCTAATGCAGTATCTTAAGCAAACAACTTTTATTATTTTTTTTTATTTTAAAGATATGCAGTACAAGTCAGGATGGGGTTCATAGGTTTTTTTAGGCATGGGTGAAGTTTGGGCCTTCCTTTGGAGCTCACTTTGCCTGGATTGGGATCAATCACCCTTACTGATATTATGCGCCACTGCTGCCCACCACCCTGGCAGTTTCTTGCTACTGTTGATACATTTTTGGTAGTATTATCATAGGTGTTAAAGTCCATTATGTGTGAGAATATGTGTTTCTAGGTTCTTTGTATCTGTGATAGATCACCAAGTATGATAGGCTCCAAATCGACCGAAATTGCTGCAAAGTCTATAATTTTGTTCTCATTTATGGCTACATATGTACAATAATTTTTTTTTAAAACCAGTCCAGTTTCAATGAGCAGCTCGTTTGGTTCCATGTTTTTGCTGTTGTTAATATTGCTGCAATAAGCATGAGTGCAGGTATTTTTTTGTAGAATCATTTGAATTCCTCCAGGTACATTCCAGAAAGTTAATCGCTGGGATAATTTGTAGTTCTTTTAGGAAACACCTCATTGTTATCCATAGAGATGAACTACTTTCCATTCCCACCAACAGTATAGATACGTTCCCTTTCCTCCCCATCCTCACCAGCATTATTTATTTATTTATTTATTATGTATTCATTTATTAATGATTGCCATTGCTATGGGAGTTAAATGGTATCTCAATTTTTTTTATTTGCATTTCTGGTGATTAATGAGGCTGTGTTTTCTTAAGTGCCTTTTAGCTAGAACTTTTGCTACAAGTGGGAAAAATTAGGCATAAAGAAATTTGATTTTCATACTTAAGAACCTAGAACACCTGGTGTACATATTTACAGATTCCCTCTAACTTGTTTTGATTTCCAGTCTAGAACTTAGGTCTCTAGCTTCTAGATCCTGCCAGACCTCAGAGTGGACATTCAGTATCAGCTATCCCACTGGAAGTTGCCTTACTCTAATTCTGTACAAGAGAGAAGATAGTTTAGGTTTTTATTGCCTTTCTCTGTATCTATGTTTGGGATGAAGGTAGAGGATCAGAAATTCCTGGTTTGTATGTGTGCTGATTAGTCTGATCACTGAAGGCTTTTTTTCCCAGTCCCAGCTTTATGCTTTTAAAAATGTGTCATTCATCAAGAGGGGAAAATTCAGTAATTGTCACAATTCTAAAAGGTCCCCCTCTAAAATGTCTTTTTTACCCTTGATTAGAAATTGCTTGTCAGAACTTCAAAATCAGAAGACAGCAGCATAAATCATGCATTAGAATTGCTGACTTTTTCCTGAAAACAGAAGAAAATGGTCAAGGTCCTGGTGAGATTTTGTTTTTCAATTTTATCTTTCTTTCTAGTGGGTTTGCAGAGGCTTAGGAACTATAAAACAGCAAAAATATATTTCACAATCATTTAAGTCAGAAATCTGGTTGGCATGGTTTCTTTCAGTGCATAATGTTTCATAAGACTGAAGCCAAGGTGTGAGTCAACTGTGCTCTGATTAGAAGACTCTGGGAAGAATCCTCTTCCAAGCTTATCCAGGTTGTTGGCAGACTCTAATTTTGAGATCTCTGTTTCTTTACTGGTTGTCAGTTGGGTTGGGGGGGGTCAATCTTAAATGATTCTAGGAGCTGTCCACTTTCCTGCTACTTTTCATGTGGCCACCCTCCAACCTTAGTGTGTAGACTTTCTTTCATACTTACATTTCCCCCGTGTTCTTCTCTGTCTCATCTCTCTGAAGGACTCTTGGCCTTCCTATTCTGCTGAATGCGTTATGGGGTTATATTGGGCTTAACCATCAGCAGATCAGTAACCCTAACATAATCTCTAGTGTCCTTTCACAGCAGTTTGTTAGTTAACATTTGATTGAAAAACTAAGGGATAAGAATCTTGAGTAGACACGTTCTGAATTCTGCCTAACCCCCAAATAACATGAGAAACACTAGAAGTTATGTAATGTTCTTAAGAAGAAATCAGACTAACTTCTCTGAAGAGAAAATTATTTTTTGGCCCCTAAGAATATGGAGTGAGATAGGGATCAAGTTTCTTGTTATTTCATATGAATATCCAGTTGTTCCAGCAACATATTGGTTAAGATCTTTTACCCAGTGGACTCACTTATCATACTGATATAAAAACCAGTTGAATGTATTAGTATAGATCTTATTCTAGACATTTTAATCCTTCTATTTACCTATTTCTCTGTCTGTCAATACTATACTTGTCTTGGTCTCATAGCTTTAAAGTACGACTAGAAATCAGATAATTAATTCTATCCTCCAACTTCTATTTCAGTTTTGTTTTGACTTTTCTACATTCTTTGTGTATCCATATACATTAGAGAATCAGCTTGTTTATGCCTTTTAAAACGCCTTACTTTCTTTTGTGTGTGTGTGTGTTGGAGTCTCACTCTGTCACCCAGACTGGAGTGCAGTGGCATGTTCATAGCCACCGCAGCCTCGACCTGCAGGATTCATGTGATCCTTCTGGCTCACCCTTCCAAGTAGCTGGAACTATAGGCATGCACCACCACACCTTGATAATGTTTTGATTTATTGTAGAGTTAAGGTCTTGTCAAGTTACCCAGGCTGTTCTGGAACCTGTGGGCAATCCTCTCCCCCCAGCCTCCCAAATTGCTAGGATTATAGGCATTAGACACCATGCTGGGCCTAAAGTGTTTTGTTTTGTTTTTTGTTTGTGAAAGAGCCTTCTTTATTCATGATAGTGGTTAATTTAATATATTCGGTAGATCAGACTGTTAGACAAATTTTCATATAGTCCATTTCTTTGGGAATGTTTTGTGCTGCATTTTTGGGGATTTTTTTTTAGATCTCCATTGCATTATACTAATTCTTCAGCTGTATCTATTAGACTATAAAATTGTAAATTGGCTCTCTAATGTTGGTTACTATGTATAATTGATTCTTGTTTTTCACAGTAGTTACATTCTGTAGTCACCACAAACACCAAATTAGCAACTACTGAACCATCGCTCCTAGGTGAGCTGCTGGGTTATTTTTAGGAGTCCCTGATTATAACATTTTTTGTTAGACATTCCATGAATAATCCTGGTTTTATGGTTATTTGTTTTAAAAGCACCTTATTCAATTATCATTGATTCATTTACACTGAACTCAAGGTCAGCATCACTGTCACTCATGCCTGAACAAAACTTACCTAAGCCTTATTTCTCTAAAGTATATCATAGCCTTCTTGCACTTAGGGACACCAGACAGCACTCTATCACTTGTGCTTGGAAGCATTTTAATGACCAAAATCAATAATATAAAGCACAAACGTGTGGAAAATGTGGGACTAACTGCATAAAGAACATTTGTCTATCATATGACAGCTTAATGAGAAAGCGGGGCATTGCCTGTTCGTACTCTGTTAGGAATGTACACATTGGGTGACAAGTTTTTGCCATTCACTTGTCTACAAAAGATTACAAAAGCCCTGTGGTATTGTTTGGGGGGCTATAAGGAAACATCAGCAATATGTTAATCTAAAATCAAGAAATCGAGCCGAACTCGGTGGCTCAGCCTGTAATCCCATGCCTTTTGGGGGGCTGAGGTGAGTGGATTGCCTGAGCCCCCGGGTTCAAGACCCGCCTGGGCAGCGAGACCTCATCTCTACAATAAATCAAAAAATCAGCTGGGCGTGGTAGCGCATGCCTGTAATTTCGGCTACTTAGAAGGCTGAGGCGGAAGGATCACCGGAGCCCAGCAGGTCGAGGCTGCGGTGGCCAGGAGCGGCCACTGCACTCCTGTCTGGCGAAAGAGTGAGACTCCAACTCAAAGAAAAAAATAAATAAAATAAAATAAAATCAAGAAATCTGTGAATAATAACAATTAACTTTACTTCATTCATAAAGTTTCTACTGGCTCATATACCTATAGTCATTTTAATATTTTGTTCTTTATACATATATTGTATGTATTTCTCACTGCTTTAACTATTTCTATTAAAATCTGTGCTGATACTTCCTGTGAGGATTGTCATATAATATCTGAATCTGTGATTTGCTTTACTGTGTTAACACATGGTCAGGATGAAAACTCCCTGAGGACAGATGTGACCTACATTTCTATATTATCACTTAGCTCTCTCTTAAACAGATGTTTAAAAAAGTTTTTTAATGATTTCAATTTCAGATATTTTACTTCTAAGGATTTTTATTAGAGGAGTGGAGCAGAAGGAATTATTAAGAAATGATAGTCATCACTTCTTAAATTTGATTCATAAATCCAAGAATCGCCAAATTCCAACTATAATAAATGTAAAGAAATACATGTCTAGATATGTTACATTCAAATCATTGAAAACAAAGAGATTCTTTAATGAAGCAAAACAAAAACTTTATATATGTATATTTGTGTGCATGTGTGTATAAATAAATATACATGGAATTATCAATAAAGTTAAAAGCTAACTTTATACACACATATTCAAAGTGCTGGAGAAAAAGAGAATGTCTACCAATAAATTTATATTGAACACAAGCACTCCAAAAATGGAGAAACTAAGACATTCCAAGATAAAAGCACAGAATTGATCATGAAAAGATCTTCCCTACAAGAAATTCTAAGGGAATTTTTCAAGCCTAAATGAAAGAACTAGAATTCTTTGGACAGTCACTAAAATACATACAAAGAAGTAAAATGTACTGCTAAAGTTAACAATATAGGTAAATATAAGACAATAAATGTATATTTTATCTGTAATTATTTTCTTTACCAATCTGTTCTAGAAGAGAAAAGCCTAAAACAATAATTATAGTTTTGTGTTGATGGGCATCAAGTGTATAAAGATGTGATTTTTAAGACAATGAAGAGTACGAAATCAGTAGCAAATTAAGATACATAGAAACAAAAGTTTCTATACTACTAAAATTAAGTTAGTATTAATTTGACCTAGATTATTTTATGATGTTAATTGTAATCTGAGGGCAACTATTAAGATGATACCAAAATGTATCACAAAACAAACAGCATGGGAATTCACCTGGTATAATAAAATATATTTATTTCAAACAAAAGAATGCAGCAATGGAGGAATTGGCACATGTACATTGTATCTTACCAATATTTAAACAATACATAAATGGATTAAACAGTTTATTTTCAAGACAAAGATAGGATTTTTTTTCCCCTGAGTCAGCATTTCATCCTGTCACCCAGGATGGAGTATAGTGGCTCACTCACGTGAGACCATTGTAGCTTTGACCTGCTGTGCTCAGGCAATCTTTCTGCCTCAGTCTTCCACGTAGCTGTAACTGCAGGTGTGTATAATCATACCCACATAGTTTTTGATTTATTGGAGAGATGCCATCTTGTCAAGTTGCCCAGGTTGGTCTTGAACCTCCTGGGTCAGGCAATCCTCTCACCTTGACCTCCCAAAGTGCTGGGATTATAGGCGTGAGCTACTGTGCCTGGCCTTGAACAAACTTTTTGATAGTCCACTTACAGTTAGTTCTTTGTATCATGGGTTCCACACCCATGGATTCAACCAACCACAGACAGAAAATAGTAAAAACTATAATGAATGGTTGTGTCTGCATTGAAAATGTACACTTTTTTTCTATATTGTTATTCCCTGAACAATATAGTATAACATCTATCTGGGATTTGTATTGTGTTAGGTATTATAAGTCATTGAGATATGATTGAAAATATATAAGAGAATGTGCATAGATTATATGAAAATTCAACACCATTTTATTTGAGGATTTATGGATTTTCTTTGTTTTAAAGTCAGAGTCTCACTCTGTCTCCTATACTAGAGTGCATTAGCATTTTCATGGCCACCACAGCCTTGACCTACTGGGCTCAGGCAATCCTTCCACCTCAACCTTCCAAATAGCTGGAATTACAGGCAACGTGCCATCATGACCAGCTAATTTTTCTTGACGTATTGTAGAAATGAGGTCTGGCTAAGTTGCCAGGACTGGTCTAAAACCCATGGGCTCAGGCAATCCTCTCACCTTGGCCTCCTAAATTGCTGGGATTATAGGCATGAGCCACCACACCTAGCCTATGGATTTTAATCTCTATGGGGTGTTCTGGAACCAATCCACCATGGATACTGAGATGGCTTTAGGCGCTGTGTACAAAAGACTCATTTTATATTTCATCTTTTAAAAAATTATTTTAAAGAAGTGAGGAACAATTCAAGGTTATGTACAGAAGTGGTTATTGTACAGGTAAAGTTTAGGCCTCCCCATGGTCCCCACACACCTGGTTTGAGATCATGCTTATTGATATAATGTGCACCTTCTTTCTCCTGGTAGTGTCCCACTACTACCAATCCCTTTCTTTCTAGATTTCTTTCTTTTTAATTGTGTTTTATTTTAGGGAGGTGGGGTACAATTCAGGGTTATTATGTAGGTTCCCTTGTTGATGAGGTGTGTCCCCCTTCTTACTCTGGCATTTTCCCACACTGCCTATCCCTTTCTTATAATATTATGATAATCGTTCAAGGTCCACTTATGATAGAGAACATGTGATACTAAATTATTTTTTTCTGTGATAGATCACTGAGTATTATGGACTCTAAGTCCATCCAAGTTGCTTCAGAGTTCATAATTTTTGTATTTATTTCTGATTGATGCTAGCCTGTATGGTACTTGTAATATGTAAGTGTTTTTGACTTGGGATCTCACTCTGTTTCTCAGACTGGAGTGCAATGACACAATCATGGCTCATCACATCCTCAACCTCCTTGACTCAAGCAATCCTTCAGCCTCAGCCTCCTGAGTTCTGAGATTATAGGCATATGACACCATGCCTGGCTAATTTGTGTCTGTGTGTGTGTGTGTGTGTGTGTCAGAGACAGAGAGAGAGAGAGAGAGTGAGAGAGTGTTTTGGCAGGGGTGCAAATCTGAGTCCTGCTATGCTGCCCAGGCAATTCTCAAACTCTGGGCCTCAAGTGATCCACTCATCTTAGCTTCCCAAAGTGCTGAGATTATAGGTGTGAGTCACTACACCTAGTCTGCAGTTGTTTTTTGTTTTTGTTTTTTGTCTTGTGATTGTCCCTGCTTCCAGTTTAAAATTATTTTCATAAAGAGAGAACCAGGAAGCACCAAGCACTTGGGGAAAAAGCAAACCCATGTGACACTTTCCATGGTACTTCAGAAAAATTTATTCCATAGCAGAACAAAGTTGTTATACAGGACTCCTTAGAACTTGAATTACTGTATTCAGCTCCCACATATACCACTAGCTAGTTGTGTAACTTTGGGTGAAACACTTAATGTATCTATGTCTGATTGTTATCATCTGTCAAACAAAAAGGATGATCACCATGTTGACTCTTTGGGTTATCAGAGGATTAAATCAATCAATATATTTAAGACCAAAGAACAGTACATGGCACAGAGTCAATGCTCAGTAAATTTTCACTCTTTACATCATTATTTTTCTGGTATCACAAAGCATATGTTCTAGTGGACATTTTTTTGTGAGCCTGGATTGGGGCTGGGATTTGGAACTTGTGTATCAGTTCCATGGGTCCTCTTTTCAAGGTTTTACTTAGAAGAAAACACTAATTCGCCCAGCTCTGACTGAATCCATGATCCAGTTATAATATTCTCTCATGTTCTAGAGCCTCTGACCCTGGCAGTACCTTCAGTGATGTGGAAATGGAGGGTGGTTGTGTTAGCTAAAGTCAGTGTGAGATGTTGCCTGATTTTCTGGTTTATTTTTTGCAGGATCTCAACAATACTATCTTTAGGTCTCAGTACTCCTTATGGACCCACATTGTTATTCTGTAGAAAAGTCTCATTTTGCCCAAGAAGCAGGTAGATGAGTCTTATTACACTTTGTGCTGAAGTAGAAACATTCAAAGACAACATAAATTACAGATGTTTTATCTGTAGATTATGGATACAAAGGTAGAGGTGGTCATTGGGCTGATTTACAGGTAGATCTAACTATTACTCTGTTGCATAGCCTAACCTAGTTCTTTGATCAGTTTTCTTCAGATACAGCTTTTTTATTTATTTCTTGGGAGTCACTTGTTCCTTAGTCAATGCAATGGACTGAATGTTTGGGTACCCCTCCTAAATCATATGTTGAAATCCCAACCCTCAATGTGATGGTATTAGGTGGCGGGTCCTTTGGGTGGTAGTTAGATCAAGGGGGGGAGCCATCAAGAATGGGACTCATATCCTTATAAATAGACCTCAGAGTTCTCACTTGCTCTCTTTTTGTCATATGAAGACACAAAGAGAAATCGGGGCATCTTCAGTCCAAAAGAGTACACTCATCAGAATCTGACCATGCCAGTACCTTGACCTCGGACTTCTAGAATCCAGAACCATGAGAAATAAATCTCTGTTGTTTATAAGTTATCAAGTCTATGATACTTAGTTAAACAGGTCAAACTAAGATAGTATCTAGAGTCTCTTGATATTCAAACACTACCTCTATTGTTGTATGATTTCATCTTTAAGTATGAGTTGCTTTGTTCCCCAGGATAAAATAGATCCATTTGAAAGAGCTAAGCAGAATCTTAGAGATTTTTACTGCTTATTCACCATTTTTGAGAAACATTATTTTCTCCCAGTGAAGATAGTATGAAATTCACGTTCAGAGTTATCATGAGCCTTTATTGTACACGTGTATGTTTGTTTAACTAGAAAAATGCCTATGTCAAAAGTTCACAGTCATATATCTTGCATGCTATAGAGTCATGCATAACTGTGATGTCTCCTGAAATGTTATTGACAGTCACATGGGGAAATGGTTAAGAAAGGTACAGATTACATTCATTTAATCACAACCATTTCAAAAACATTTCCTGTAGGCCAGGTACTCTGCTGAGTGCTGGGTAAGCAGAGATAACAGGACCTCCTCCTGATGCTGAATTTAGGCTCCAAGATTAAAGCACAAATAAACTACAAACTTTTAAGTAAATTGCAGAAGTAGGATTGAAGAATGTGGTTTAGAATGAAGGGTCAGAGATGGGCTCACAGATGGAGTGACATTAACCCGAGACCAAAACAGTGCCCAGAAGTAATTCTGGTAACATGGATTTGCAAAAATGTTGCAAATGAAGAGAATGCTATAAGTCCTTGAAGTAGGAACATGGATAAAACCCGAGTTCTCCAAAAGATAAGCATGTGATTGGCATATACAGGTAAAGAGAGAATCGGTGGGAGATGAAACTGGGACAGTAGGGCTTTGTGATGGTGCAGTACATTGTAATTTTGTCTTGACTCAGCATCCATTTTGAAGATAAGTTTAACTTTCTCTTACTGAAGCAGGGCTTCAACACCCTTGACATATACATCTTTTCTGAGTCTTCCCCTGTATTCTTTGTAACATTCTTTATAATAAATGGGGAAATGTAAGTTAAATGTTAACTTTCATTCTGTGAACCACCCCAGAAAATGATTTAAACCCAAGGGGGGGGCTGTGCTTCATTTATAGCTGGCTTATCAGAAGTATTTGTCAAAATCTGGAACTTGAGACTGGCTTTTGAAGTAGGGGAAGTTTTGTGGAACTGAGTCCTTAGTTTCTTGAATCTGACACTATGCCTAGTGTCAGAATTAAATTATATAGGACACCCAACTGGTGTTTACTGGATAATCTGGTGTCAGAAGTATTGAGTGAAGAGTAAAGATCTGAAAAAGATACCTTTTTTTCATCCTATTTCTCTTACAGTAACTATAAAGTAATTGTAGGAAGTTACCCTGAGACTTTTTAATATCTTGCTCATCAGTTTCATCTTCTGGTTTCAGTATCAATTACTGGTTCTTGACTGAATTATTTGTACTGTGATGGTTGTAAAATGTCAATTTTCATACTCTATCTTTCTTGCTATATTTAGTAGTTTTAATTCTATGTGAAGAATAATGAGGGGGGGCTGGGCAAGATGGTGAAAGGCAGCACTGCCTGTGAAACTCTTCACCGAGGAGAATGCAAAGAGACTCTGATTCTCATCCTGAAGGCTGCGGATCCCATTGTCTGCAGCCTGCTCTGCACACGGAGCTCAAAGGTAGACTTTGCTGAGGCATCGCCAATGTCTGGGCAGCTACTGTGGTGGCTGCTGCTGCCATTCCAGCCAGCAGCCATTCCACATCTCACCGCCAGTGCCTGGGGTGAACCACAGCCTCCTCCGAGGCAGCGGAGCCACTCAGAGCCACATGGCCTCCTCCAAGGCAGCGGAGCCGCTGCCGCCCCCCTGAGGCAGCAGAGTCGCCACCCCCCCTCTGAGGCAGCGGAGCCACCACCGCTTCTTCCTCTGAGGCAGCCGAGCCTCCGCCTCCTCTGACGCAGCAGAGCAGCCACTTCCTCCGAGGCAGCCACTGCACAGAGGCGACCATTACACATCACACCGGCTGTGCCAGTGGCCCAGCCACCACCGCCACCACCATTGCTGCTGCTGCTGCCACTGCCACCGAGGCAGGCATTCCACATCACACCATCAGTGCCTGAGGGGCGGGTGAGCAGCTGAGATAAAGACCATCTGGAGCGAGGGATAACACCACCTGCTGGTGATTCAAGCCGACTACCAGCAAGTGCTGGTCTGAGGCTTGGGTCCCTTGGTCCCATGCAGGGCCGGATACTGTGGCCCTCTGCTGCTGCTGTTCCACCACATGCCTGGGCGTCTAGGGTCTCAGCTAGCTCCCTGGCTACATCGTCTCTCATCATCACCAAGCTGCTGGTCACTCAGGGAGGCTCTGGACGCCTGCCCCTCAGAGACACTGGTCCCATTCCTGGTTGAACTACCCTGTGGGGGTCCAGAGCCACTGTTGCCACTCACTGCCTGCCTGTTGGAGCTTTGGAGCTCTGGAGCCCCAGGCCCACCCTGGCTGAGGCACTCAGCCTGTGACCCCAAGCTTGGGGACCCAAATGAGTGGAGAGAAAGGGATCTATGAAAGAGAATCTGCCTCTGCCTTTCTCCAGGCAGAGATTTCCACTCCCTGCCCACCTATCAACAAACTCCACCTTGGTTCCTAAGGTAATGCTGCTAAACAGAAGACAAAGCCCCACCCCTAAGCTGAATCAGATAAAAGCAACTCCCAGGCAGCCAAACCCAAGCTGTGAGTAAACCTAGCTGCCTGCAATGGAAAAATAAAGGGAAGAGGCTGAGATCAGAGCTGAAGTGATTTTAGTCTGATCTCTTATTGTGACTTATGATTTTATGATTTTGACTGTTTATTTTGACCATGATCGTTGTTTGCCTTCTGACCTACACTGTTTCATGTTTATATTGGTCTGTTTCTGTGTAGCTATCAGTGTTCTTTTAGGGAATCTTTCTTACGTGTCTTCCTCCACTTCTCTCTGGCCTTGTGTCTCTTTGTCACCTGATAGTTGGTATGCATGTCTGTTTTCCCTCTCACTCTTCTCTCTCTTTAACTTCCTATTGACTCCCTCTTCCTCGATTATTTTCCTCTTTTATAACCCCATTTTAATCTAGGAACCAAGACTACATACCACTGAATGGACAGATTGTAAGGCAGAGGGAAATAGGTTCCAGTGAGCTCATACACCTGTTTGTGGATGCTAGAATCAGCATATACACTCTGAACCACAGCTTCCCTCTCAATTAAACCTCAAAACTGCAAAAAGTACAGATTGCAGCCTACATTCCAACCTCAAAAGTGAACAAAGCCAGAAGACCCTCATAAGGAAGAGCAGGATATAGCAGAAGAGAAATAAAAGCAACCCCACCTTCCCCCAAAAACAGAATTAAGGGGAGGGAAGGGAGAGAGAGAGAAAAATCTACAAAAATGAAAAAAAACCAAAAGAAGAGTATGGGTCTCTCCCAGACCCCGGAAAGGAAGACACTGAGAAAACTGACTTCAGAATGCAAACAATGAAGAGCCCCAGAACGAAGGGTCTGAAACTAGAAACTTTGACATCAAGACAATAATGGAGAGATTAAAAATAATTGAGGAGACACAAGAAGAAACTAGGAAGGAGCTGATATTTGAGATAACAGTAATAAAGAATACTGTGAATTAAATAAATAACAAACTGATAAGCATGGAAAGCAGAATTACCCAAGCAGAAGAAAGAATCTCAGAGCTTGAGGACCAAAATATAGAAATAACCCAAACTCTTAAAAACACAGAAAACAAGCTCAAAAAGACAGAACAAAACCTTCAAGAGATGAGTGATTACTTCAAGAGACCAAACCTAAGAGTAATTGGCATACCTGAGGCAGAAAGAGAGACAGAGAACACACTAGAGCAAACTTTTCATGAGATCATTCAAGAAAACTTCCCTTATCTAATCAGTGATGCAAAAATTCAAACACAAGAGATTCAGAGAACCCCTGCAAGACAACAAATGAGAAGACCAGCTCCTAGACACATAACAATTTGCCTAAACAAAGTAGGCATAAAAAAAAAAAACTCCTAAAGGCAGCAAGAGAAAAAGGCCAGATCACCTACCATGGAAGACCAATCAGAATAGCAGCACATTTATCTACAGAAACCCTACAGGCTAGGAGAGCTTGGAGCCCTATCTTCAAAGTCCTAAGAGATAAACAATTTCAACCAAGAATAACTTACCCGGCCAAACTAAGCTTCATCAGAGAGGGAGAATTAAAATCTTTCCAGATAGCCAATCCCTAATAACTTATGCTGCCACCAAACCACCTGTACATGAAACACTTAAGAAAGAACTAAACACAGAAGAAAAGGAGAAAAGAACGTTGTTCTTCAAAAGAGTACAGGGAAAAGAATAAAATATACATGAACCAACCCCCAAACCAAAAGAAAGACAAAAAAGAACCAAGTGGAAGAACAACAACCCCATAAGAACTCTATGATAGGGATGAACTCACATTTCAATAATTAGCCTGAATGTGAATGAACTAAACGCAGCACTGAAAAGACATAGAATGGCAAAATGGATAAAATACCACCAGGCAACAATATACTGCCTTCAAGAGACTCATCTCACTAGAAAGGACATACACAGACTCAAAGTAAAAGGATGGGAAACAAACTTTAAGGCGAATGGAACACAAAAGAAAGGAGGAGTCGTGATCCTAATTTCAAACAAAATACCATTTAAGCTATCAAAAATTAAAAAAGATACAGAGGGCCACTACATAATGATAAAAGGCTCACTCCATCAACAGGAAATATCTATCCTAAACATATATGCACCCAAAATAGGTGTGCCAACTTTCATAAAACAACTTCTAGGAAAACTAAAGAAAGATACTGACTCTACCACCATAATAACTGGGGACTTTAATACCCCACTCACAACCCTAGACAGATCATCAGGACAAAAAATCAGCAAGGAGATGTGGAACCTCAATATGACTCTGGACCAAATGGACTTAACTTATACCTACAGAACACTTCATCCAAAGACCACAGAAAACATTCTACTCATCACCGCATGGAACGTATTCTAAGATTGACCACATAATTGGCCATAAATCAAGCATAAGCAAATTTAAAAGGACTAAAATTCTACCATGCACCTTCTCGGACCACAGTGGAATAAAAATAAACATTGACACCAACAAAGTCCCCCCAAAACCCACAAAGACATGGACACTAAACAGCATGATGCTAAACAACTCCTGGGTCAATGAAGAAATCAAAACAGGGATCAAAAGATACCTGGAAACAAATGAAAATGAAGAAACATCTTACCAAAATCCCTGGGATGCCTTAAAAGCTGTAGTAAGAGAGGAATTTATATCCCTACAAACACACATGAAGTAAATGGAAGGAACACAAACTAACAGCCTAACAAGTCACCTATGGAAGCTGGAAAAGCAAGACCACAAAAACCCTAATTTCAGCAGAAGAATCCAGATCACCAAAATAAAAGCCCAAATCCAGGACATAGAAGACAAAAAGATAATACAAAAAAAATCAATGAAACAAAAAGCTGCTTCTTCGAAAGGATAAACAAGATCGATGGTCCCCTAGCTAGACGGACCAAGAAAAACGAGAAAAAAAACCAAATAAGCACAATCAGAAACACAAAAGATGAAGTCACATCTGACCCAGAAGAAATCCAAAAGATCATTGGATACTACTACGTACACTTGTATGGAAACAAACTTCAAAACCTTAAGGAAATGGAGGAATTTCTGACATCACACAACCTACCTAGGTTGGAACAAGAAGAAATTGAGACCCTAAATAGACCAACAACAATCAAGGAAATCGACTACGTAATAAAAATACCTACAAAAAAAGCACTGGTCCAGATGGCTTTCCAGAAGAATTCTACAAGACATTTAAGGAGGAGCTGATACCAATCCTACTGAAGGTATTCCAGGTGATTGAGAAAGCTGGAGCCCTCCCCAAATCATTTTACGAAGCCAACATCACATTGATACCCAAGCCAGGTAAAGATCCAACAAAAAAAGAACTATAGGCCAATATCTTTGATGAACATAGATGCGAAAATTCTCAACAAGATCCTAGTGAATCAGACTCAACAACACATTTCAAAAATCATCCATCATGACCAAGTAGGCTTCATTCCTGGTATGCAAGCCTGGTTCAACATTTGTAAAACCGTAAATGTAATTAAATACATCAACAGATGTCAAAACAAAAACCACATGATTATATCATTAGATGCAGAAAAAGCTTTTGATAAAATCCAGCACCCCTTCTTGATAAAAACCCTCGAACATCTAGGCATACAGGGAACATACCTCAAAATAGTAAAAGCCATCTACGAGAAACCCACAGCCAGCATACTCCTAAACAGACAAAAATTGGAACCATTTCCCCTGAAAAGTGGAACAAGACAAGGATGCCCACTCTCACCCCTCCTGTTCAACATAGTATTGGAAGTCCTGGCTCAAACAATCAGAGAAGAGAAGGCAATCAGGGGTATCCAAATAGGAAAAGAGGAAGTCAAATTATCTCTCTTTGCAGATGATATGATTGCGTACCTTGAAAACCCAAGAGAATCTGTCAAAAACCTCCTTACACTGATAAAGGCCTTTGGCAAAGTCTCAGGATACAAACTAAATGTGCAAAAGACAATGGCATTTCTTTACACCAATAATAAACAAACAAAAACCCAAATAAAAAATACAATTTCATTCACAATAGCCACATACAAAAAAAATGAAATACCTTGGCATCTTCCTAACCAGAGACGTGAAAGACCTTTACAATGAAAACTACAAAACACTGGTCAAAGAAATCAAAGATGACACAAACAAGTGGAAAAATATCCCATGCTCATGGATTGGAAGAATCAACATTGTGAAGATGTCCATCTTACCTAAGGCAATCTACAAATTCAATGCAATATCCATCAAATTACCAGCAACATTCTTCTCAGACCTACAAAAAACAATGCAGGAATTCATTTGGAAACACAAACTCCAAGAATATCCAGAACAATTCTCAGCAAAAAAAAAAAAAAAAAAAACAGAGCAGGTGGTATCACATTACCAGACTTCAAACTCTACTATAAAGCTACAATCATCAAAACAGCTTGGTATTGGTATAGGAATAAGCATATGGATCAATGGAATAGAATTGAGATTCCAGAAGCAAAACCTCAATTTCTCAACTGTGGAGCACCTCCGCCCTAATATGGCGCCTGAAGCAGCCAGACCACAAGACAAAACAAGCCCTAATAAGGCAACTAAAGGATATCAGCATACAATCCTCTCTTACGGGCTGTGCTGCGTTACCTTAATTGATTGGCAGAGATACTAGATTTAAGGTCACGAATAGGAGAAAGAGGAAGAAGAACGATGTAGTAACCTGGGATTAAAGCAGCTTGCAGAAGAATCGTGTGAGAGTCGTTATTGAAAGCGACAAGTGGTGGCCCGTACGGGGAACTCAAAGAAGCCGAAATCATTGGATTCAGAACTGCAGCTGCTCAGGGCAGTCGACTGGTATGTAGATCCCACAAGGGAGGGAAAAAACTAGAAAGGTCCTCGGTAAAGAGGCGATTTAAGAAGGTCCTCGGCAAAGAGGCGATTTAAGAAGGTCCTCGGCAAAGAGGCGATTTGGGAAGGTCCTCGGCAAAGAGGTGATTTGGGAAGGTCCTCGGTAAAGAGGCGATTTGGGAAGGTCCTCGGTAAAGAGGCGATTTGGGAAGGTCCTCAGCAAAGAGGCGATTTGGGAAGGTCCTCGGTAAAGAGGCGATTTAAGAAGGTCCTCGGTAAAGAGGCGATTTGGGAAGGTCCTCGGCAAAGAGGCGATGTGGGAAGGTCCTCGGCAAAGAGGCGATGTGGGAAGGTCCTCGGCAAAGAGGCGATTTGGGAAGGTCCTCGGCAAAGAGGCGATTTGGGAAGGTCCTCGGCAAAGAGGCGATTTGGGAAGGTCCTCGGCAAAGAGGCGTTTTGGGGAAGGTCCTCGGCAAAGAGGCGATTTGGGAAGGTCCTCGGCAAAGAGGCGATTTGGGAAGGTCCTCGGCAAAGAGGCGATTTGGGAAGGTCCTCGGCAAAGAGGCGATTTGGGAAGGTCCTCGGCAAAGAGGCGATTTGGGAAGGTCCTGGGCAAAGAGGCGATTTGGGAAGGTCCTCGGCAAAGAGGCGATTTGGGAAGGTCCTCGGTAAAGAGGCGATTTGGGAAGGTCCTCAGTAAAGAGGCGATCTAAAAGGGCCCTCGGTGTAGAGGTGATCCCCTTTTTGCTAACATGGGCACTACTTCCTCTCACCCGCTTTTTCAGGCTCTTAAAACTCTCCTAAGAACAAAAGGACTAAAATTAAGGGATAAAACCTTGACTGATTTTATCACACAGGTAGACGAGATTGCACCGTGGTTTGCCATTTCGGGGAATCTCACAGTGGGTAGTTGGGACAAAGTGGGGCAGGATATTGACTGCGCCCGAGAGCTAGGAGAGGTGGCAGGCGGGGTCCAGCCCCTTTGGAGACTGGTTCGTGCCTGTTTGGAAGATCAAAAGTGCGTGCAAACAGTCGAGCAAGGCCAAGCAGCGCTTGACCAAATAAAAGAGGAACGATCAACTTCCTCAAGAGGGAACAGCGAGGCAGCCTCTGACTCAGAACTGGAGTCAGATGAGGAACTTAGAGATCTCGTGACTCGAGTTGAAAAGTTAGAACTCAGTCGGGGCCGCGCCCTCTCAGGTGGATCCTCTGTCCCTAGGTCGGTAGGAGTTCCTCCCCCGTATAATCCTTCTGCGCCTCCCGGAAAAGGAGGCGCTTCTTTCAACAATGAAGTGTGGAGGGAGGTCCACGCCAGCGGCACATGGCAAACTTTTCCGGTGTTCGTGGATAATGCAGGGAACCGGTACCATGAACCATTAGATTTCAAAACAGTAAAAAACCTCGCGGAGGCCGTACGAACATACGGGCTCACTGCTGCCTTCACGACAGCAATGGTGGAGGCACTAGACCGGTTCGCCATGACCCCGGAGACTGGCAGAGATTAGTGAAGGCTTGCATGAACCCGGGACAATATTTAGATTGGAAGGCCTATTACATAGAATTGGCTAATGAGCAGGCAGCAAGAAACCGGGCGGCGGGTAACGGGGCTTGGGACGTTGATATGCTGTTGGGGCAGGACCGTTTTGCTAACCAACAGATAGGATACCCCCAGGTTGTGTATGATCAAGTTAATCACATGGCAATGCGAGCCTGGAAGGCCTTGCCTAGCCGAGGGGAGGTATCAGGTAATCTCACCAAAATTACTCAAGGTTCCACAGAGCCTTTTTCAGACTTTGTGGCCCGAATGATGCAGGCCGCAGGGCAGATTTTTGGGGACCCAGACACTGCCATGCCCTTAGTGAAGCAGCTGGTTTATGAACAGTGTACAAAGGAATGTAGGGCTGCCATAACACCATTCAAAGGAAAAGGGATGGAAGTGTGGATGAAAGTGTGCAGAGAGATTGGGGGGCCCCTGTCCAATACTGGATTGGCCGTGGCAGTCTTACAATTAACCAAGCGAGGTGGTACCGGACGAGCCACCAGTTCTGGAAACTGCTTCTTATGCGGTAAACCAGGACATTTAAAGAGGGTAATGCCCAGGCTGACAACCTTACGCGACTTCAACAGGCTTTCTTTGTAACCCCTGCCCAAAAGGCACAAGATTTTCATGCCCAGTTTCATGTTAACTCAAAACACTACAGACCCGTTTCCAAATACCACGTCATGTGGCCAGAGATATTGTAAAATCTTGCGAATCATGTGTTACTTTCCACCACCCCCCTTCATGAGGGGTGAATCCAAAAGGCCTTCTCCCCTCACGGGTTTGGCAAATGGACGTACTCATGTGGCAGAGTTCGGTAACCTCAAGTATGTCCATGTTTCCATAGATACCTGTTCCGGAATTTTGTTTGCCTCGGCCATGGCTGGAGAAAAGGCACATCATGTTATCTCCCATTGCTTGGAGGCGTGGGCCGCCTGGGGCATGCCTCAGCAAATCAAAACAGATAATGGCCCCGCCTACACCTCCCGAACATTTCAACGGTTCTGTGCACAAATGAACGTGGACCTGCACCATGGGCTCCCTTATAATCCCCAAGGTCAAGGGATAGTCGAGAGGGCTCATCGCACACTAAAAGAACTACTTCAAAAACAAAAAGGGGGAATAGGCATGGGTTACAAACCTAAACAAAGACTGTCATTAGCATTATTAACTTTAAATTTTCTTCAGCTGGACAACGAGAACAATTCTGCTGCGGACCGCCATCTAGGCGCAGTACCGCATAAAAGGGGCTATGTTAAATGGAAAGATGTTATCATGGGACAATGGAGAGGTCCCGACCCAGTATTAACATGGGCGAGAGGATCTGTGTGTGTTTTTCCACAGGACAGCCCAGACCCGGTGTGGGTACCTGAGCAACTAACACGCACTACAAAGACCCCCGAGGAACGAACCCCGATTGCTGATGATGAGTCCGACGACGTGGCTTCTGCTGGGAACGCTGATGCTGAACCTCCCCATAAGTCGTGCTGAGCAACAATGGGGAATTTTAACAGTATTTCCTAGACACTTATTCGGCACGTACTTTCCCCAGATTTTTAACTGGCACCAGCCCCTGATTTCTATTACACTCTTGCTGGGGCCCTAATGCTCTCTCTCCTTTTAGACAGAGGAGAGACTTCTGCATTACAGCCGCCAACATTGCAGCAATTGCAATGGCGGCCGCTGCAGCTGCTACAGCCGCTGTTGCCATGTGTACCACAGTACAGACCGCCACCACTTTAAACACCTTGTCTTCCACTGTTGCTGCCAAAGTAATATTAACAGTCACTTGTGTGGTGGCATTATGATCTTAGATCAAAGAGTTGACGTAGTACAAGAACAAGTAGACATTCTCTGGCGCATGGTGCAAATAGGGTGTGAATGGCACACTATTGCTTTATGCGTAACCGGCATCCCATACCACAATATGACCATTGCTGCTAACCTCTCTTGAGAGCTTTCCCTCCATCTTTTAGGTAATTGGTCCCAAGAGTTCGACAACCTGACGGAGGCTCTATGTCGTGAAATCATCAGTGTCAACTCCATCAGAGTAGATCCAGTAGTCGCTCAAACCTTGGCCTCCTGGATCGCCCAGGCGGCATACCACCTTAAAGAGTGGGCGGGAATGGGTTCAATGGCCTTTTTGTTATTCTCTTGTTGTGTCCTGTGCCTCTATTGTCTCTGCCGTATGCATCAACGCAATGCACGTGACCGTGCGCTACTAGCGCAGGCCTTTGCTGCCATGGAGGTGGATCAATCCCCTCAGGTCTGGGTTGCCGTGTTAGGGCAATAAGAACAGGGCAGGATGTGAGAATAGTACTGCACACGGGGGCCCAGGAGGAGTTATCCCGTGGAGGGCATGTCCAGCTGCATATGGGTTGACACCGCCTCTCCCATCCCCAGAAAATCGGTGTCGGACAGGTGGGCAGTCGGTCTGGCGATTACACGCGCGAGATAGACTGTCTTACATGGTCCTTGTTATATGGGGGCTGTGACCACTACCCTCCCCTGCCAAAATAAATAAAAAAGGGGGAGCTGTGGAGCGCCTCCGCCCTAACATGGCGCCCGAAGCAGCCAGACCACAAGACAAAACAAGCCCTAATAAGGCAACTAAAGGATATCAGCATACAATCCTCTCTTACGGGCTGTGCTGCGTTACCTTAATTGATTGGCAGAGATACTAGATTTAAGGTCATGAATAGGAGAAAGAGGAAGAAGAACGATGTAGTAACCTGGGATTAAAGCAGCTTGCAGAAGAATCGTGTGAGAGTCGTTATTGAAAGCGACACTCAACCAACTCATCTTTGACAAAGCCTCCACCACCTACCACTGGGAGAGGAGAACCTATTCAGTAAATGGTACTGGGAAAACTGGCTGACCACATGCAGAAGATTGAAACAGGCCCCTACCTATCCATGCACAAAGGTTGACTCCAAATGGATCAGAGACCTAAATGTAAAACCTCAAACCATAAGAACTTTAGAAAATGAAGGACATACCCTCATGGAAATCGGAACTGGCCTCCAATTCCTGAACAAAACCCAAAACCCACAGACCATAAGAGAGAGGATAGACAAGTGGGACCTTATTAAAGTGACAAGCTTCTGCAAGTCCAAAGAAACCATCAAGATAGCAGGGAGACAGCCTACAGACTGGGAAAAAGTATTTGCCAACACCAGGTCAGACAAAGGCTTAACATCTTTGATATACAAGGAACTCAATTGTACTGAAAAGAAAAAAACAAACAACCCCATTATAAAATGGGCAAAAGACATGAACAGACACTTCACAAAGGAAGACATCCAAGCAGCCAACAGGCATATGAAGAAATGTTCAACCTCACTAATCATCAGGGAGATGCAAATCAAAACCACACTGAGATACCACCTAACTCCAGTCAGAATGGCAATTATCAACAACTCAAAAAATAACAGTTGCTGGAGAGGGTGTGGCGAAAAGGGAACACTTCTACACTGTTGGTGGGAGTGTAAACTAGTGCAACCTCTGTGGAAAGCAGTGTGGCGATTCCTAAAAGCTTTAAATATCAACCTTTCATATGACCCTGCAATCCCCCTACTGGGAATATATCCGGAAGAACACAAATCACTCTATAAAAAAGACACCAGCATGCGTATGTTTATCGCAGCATTGTTCACAATAGCAAGAACATGGAAGCAACCATGCTGCCCCTTAAAAGAGGACTAGATTTTAAAAATGTGGTACAAGCCAGGCTCGGTGGCTCAGCCTGTAATCCCGTGCCTTTGGGAGGCTGAGGTGAGTGGATTGCCTGACCCCGGGGGTTCGAGACCCGCCTGGGCAGTGAGACCTCATTTCTACAATAAATAAAAAAATCAGCTGGGCGTGGTAGCGCTTGCCTGTAGTTCTGGCCACTTGGAAGGCTGAGGCGGAAGGATCGCTGGAGCCCAGCAGGTTGAGGCTGCGATGGCCGGGAGCGGCCACTGCACTCCAGTGTGGGTGACAGAGTGAGACTCCAACTCAAAAAAAAAAAGTGGTACATATACACGATGGAATACTACGCAGCCATAAAAAAGAACAAAATCATGAATTTCATAGCAACCTGGTTGGAACTAGAGTCTATAATACTGAGTGACCTCTCACAAAAACAAAGGTCCAAGTATCACATGTTCTCACTCATATAATGGACCTTGAACATCCAACCTAATACTATAAGAAAATGACTGACAGTAGTGGAAAACTATGGAGGGAAGGGAGATGGGATTAACGAGTAAATATCTGGCTGGGGATGGGGAAGCACCTCTTATTAAAACTGTACCCTACAACATCATAAAAAAAAATATTGTTTTAAAAAAAAAAAAGAATAGTGCTCTCCTCTTATCCATTGGTCTATCCATCAATCTATCATCATTATAGACTTATGATTCTTATTTGAGGGTTAAAACAGTTATTGCTTTACATATTTTCTGGTGACAAGTCAAGTGTAATGTTAACTATATTGTAGTTCCTATGTATTAACATGACATATTTTCCTCTAGCTGGTCTCAAGATTTTAAAAAAAGAATCTTTGTTTTTCATCTGACTAAAATAGGTTTAGGAATGATCTTTGTGTCTGCCTTTCTTATGGTTCATTGTGCTTCTTGAATCCAAATGTTTTTCTACAAATGTGAAATCCTTTTGGAAATTTTTGGCAAAAAAAAATTGCATTTGCCTTTTCTTTTTCTCATTGTGCCTTCTGAGGCTCCAATTTTGCTTGTTTTGGAATATTTGATTTTGTCCCACAGGACTCTAAGACTCTGTTCATGCTTCTTCTTTTTAATCAGGTTTTCACTGTTCAGGCTGGATTGTAATGGTGTGATCACAGATCACTGCAGCCTTAACTTCCTGGGCTCAGGTGATCCTTCCACCTCAGCCTACTGAGTTGTTGGGACTACATGTCCAGCTAATTTTTTGGTATTTTGTAGAACTAAGATCTTGCTCTGTTGCCTAGGATGGTCTTGAAATCCTGGGCTCAAGTTGTCTTCCTGCCTCAGCCTCCCCAAAATACTGAGATAACAGGTGTGAGCCACTGTGCCTGGACCTCTGTGTTCTTTATATTAGTATAATTCTACTACAGTGTCTTCCAGTTTAGTGATTCATTTTCTATTATATTACTCTCACCTATTTTTTACCATGTAATGAATTTATTTGTTACTGGGCTTTTCAGCTATTAATGATGATGATATGATTGATGATTTTCTTTTCTGTCTTTCTATTTTGTTTTTTAGTTATAGTCTCACTCCATCTCCTAGGCTGGCATGCAGTGGCATGATCACAACTCACCTCAACTTTGACCCCCTGGACTCAGGAAATCCTTTCAACTCAACCTGCTGAGTAGCTGGGACTAAAAGTGCACGCTACCCTGCTCAGCTAAATGTTCTTCTAAATTTTTTTTTATATTGACAAGGTCTCACTCTGCTGCCCAGGCTGATCTCAAAGTCTTGGACTCAAACAACACTCTCAGGGCCCCAGAGTGATGATATTAAGGTATGAGTCACCATGCCCAGTATCAGATTCTTTTCTGAACTACTTCTTACATGACCCCATGATAATGACTCTCAGTGATTTAATCCTGTGGCTACTTTTCTTGGTCCAGACTGGAATTGGAGTAGTGATGAATATCTTTCTTTCTTAACCTCCACCTTCTCATCCTGCACAGGGCCCCGCACTGAGACTCACATTCCTGATTTTCACCAACCTATTTGTGGCCAACTTCCCAGTCCTTCCCTTCAAAGGGAATCCCTCAGATGATCTTTATCTGGAGTGTGACACACATCCTGGGAAACACTGCGTGTAAAATTATATACTGTATTCAGAGAATGGTCCCGGGCCTTTCTCTCTGCACCACTTGCTACTTGAACAGTTTTCAGGCAATCATCATCAGTCTGAGAACTGGTAGGTGGGTAGATCTCAAAAACATAGCTTTGAGGAATATTGGTTTCTCTTGCTTCTTGAGTTGGATCTTCAATCTGTTGATAAACATCTTTGTCTGATACAGTTAGAGGCCCTTTAGCATATCCTCAATTCTACTAAGACATGGAATTGTGGACTGTGCTCTAGTAAAAATCCTGCAACACCTTCTGCTTCAAAATACACATTTCTGATGACTTTCCTGGATGCTGTGTTCATGGGATTCAAGTTTGGGGGCCAGTGGCTACATGATACTTCTACACAGACACCACCAGAGAACGAGGCATATTCACACCCTCAGCAACCCCCTTTGGAATTTCCCCTGAGCCAAAGACACTCAAAGCATCCCACTTCTGGCAAGGATCTTGTCAGTTCTATTCTCACAACTTATAATAAGGCTGTCATCTCCAAATCTTACCTCTGGCTGCAACATACTACCCCCTTTCTGGCAGTATGTTATTCCACCCTCAGTCCCTTGATGGTGATGCTCCAAGAGACTCAAACACCGCATTTCTGCCCTTAAGTGGTAAAATAAATAAATAAAAATAATTTTAAACTCCCAAATTACTGGTGGTCCTATCCACAGTAGTTTCTATTTTCTGAAAAGAATCTGGTTATGCTCTTATTCAAGCAACAATGTGTGGATATCTTGAATATGACACACACACACACACCCAGGATACTGATGAAAATTATTCTACACATCAAAAAATTCCAAATAGCATAAGTGAATTGCCTTCTCCACAGGCCACAATTTGGGAAACTAAAGAGGAACCTTGGTTCTTCCCAGAAATGGGTACAGCATGGGTTCTTATCAGAAGAGCACTAAGAACATGAGTGCCAATGATATAAGATAAGGCAGACAGAAACTCTGATTTCTGCTCAAATTTTTGCTACACAAATAAACAGATTTGTATCACACTGACTTGGCCATGTAGAGATTTTTTTGCATCACTCAGAAGGCAAACATACAACCAAATAAGCACAATGCTCTATCTTGGAATTATGCTGATGCTTTCTGCATGTATTTTTCCTGTGAAATATTGAAGGAAAGCATAGAGGTAATATTGGGTAGAAATTATTTGGGGACATGTTAGAATTTTTAATGGTTCATTAGGAATCTATTAAATTGGTGCAGTATTGTACATTGATAAACAGTAAAGGCATTGTGTATCAACTACAAAAATAACCCATGTGGAACAATTTAGCCATTAGAAGACCTTAGATTGTAAAATTAATAAACTTTTATGCTATGAGATTATTATGAAAAACTCAAAATAGCAGAGTGAAAACCTCTGTAAATCCATTCCTTCATAAACACAACATAAATATTATTAAAGACAATTTTGGAAATTAGCAAAAGGCTTATATTTCTGAGGAGCATTTATTCAATAACAAATTTTGAACCTTAGTAAAAAAAAATAGTGGGTTTATGGAATTTTAACTTGGCCAACTCCCATCTCCCTCTCCCTATCTTTGCACCAGCTCTGAAGAACAGCAGCCTCAGAACCACAGTAGCCATGAAAACCATCAGTCTTGAAGCCACAACCCTTGCACCAAAGGGGAAAACAAGCTTGGAAATTCTCAGAAACCCATCCTCAGGGCAGAGTCATTATATGACTTGTCTAAAACCTCCATAAAAAATTTTGCTATTTGTCCTAACTCATTCTTTGACCTAACTCAGAGCTAACTCTGAAGGAAAAGCCCTATACCAGGGTATTAGCTTCAGTTATGTAACACTGCAGTAGCCTGGGTTGTAGTATTATTTGTAGATAAACAAGAGCTCTAGCAAATTTTTTTAAAGAGATATATGAAGAAAATTATGTTCATAGGGAGCTCCTTAATACTCTGACATATTCCTGAGAACTTAGTAGGCCACCAAAAACACAGAGCTGTGTACATACTCATGAAAGACCTAAGCAGGCACTAACATTTCCCTTCTGGCTAACCTTTAAGCCCTGCATATAGAAGGCTAAGTCATACTTATGAGCTGCTCCTTCATTGAAATAGTGCCTTCATGCACACACACACACACACACACACGCACACACACACACACACACCCCTACCCTCAGCAAACAGGGGAAGACTTACTTTCTCAAAGCATTAAGGAAATCTTCAATCATTAGCTAACCAATGGAGATGTTAAGTGACTTCCCATACATAGAATATAGGAATGCCACAAAACAAACCACAGCAACAACAGCAACAATACACTCTGAGAAGAAGGGGATTCTGATTTCCAAAGTAGCAACATTATATTAACTAGAATGTCTAGCTTCACCAAAAATGCATGCTACACAAAGAATCAGAAAAGATTGGCCCATACACAAGAAACCTGGGAGTCAACAGAAACTATCCCCCAGGGGGCCCATATGTCAGAATTAATACACAAATCTTTAAAATCAGCCATTATAAATATGTTCAAGGAACTAAAATAAATCATGTATAAAGAACTAGAGAGTAGCAATGAAGACAGCAGAGGTCAGCAGCAGATTTAAGCTGGCGAAAAAAACAGAATAAGCAAACACGACAATAGGTCAGTGAGGATTATCCAGTCTGAAAAACCTGAAAAAGTGAAACAGAAACAAAGGAAAAAGATAAAAATAAACAGATCCTCAAAGACCTATGGTACACTCTCAAGCATACCAACATATACATAGTGAAAGGCCCATTAGACAAGGAAAATAAGGAACAGAAAGTATATTTGAGGAAACAATGGTCAAAAACTTCCCAAAATTGATGAAAATTATTCCACACATCCAAAGATACCAAATAACTTAAAGAAATTGCCTTTCTCACAGGCTACTGTTGGAGCAAAAATACTTGGCATATGTGCAAAGTCATGTTCAGTCAAGAATGCCTATAATGGCAAAGCCAGATAGGGATGTATGCTGAGACAAGTTCTAAAAGTGCAGTGTCCATTGTGTTAGAATAGTTAAAAAGTTATACACTGTCTTGCAAGCAGCTGCACTATGTCTTGTAAACAGTCACTCTTTATCACAAAAGCTTTCTAAGAATAAAACAGGGAGTTTTCTTTGCAATGTCTGTACTTTGTCCTTGAAGGATTACTTAAATACATCATTTTCTACTAATAAAAGTCTGGTGAGTAGGAAACTCAGGGACTTTGTCCTGTGAGGCAAAGTGTCCTCTGGTTCCCCACCTTCTACTTCTAAAAGTGTTTTGTGAATTGCGTTATACCACGCCATTCCTCTTTCAGGATTCTATACCACCCAACCAAGCAGGATGCAGCAGATTGGTGCCTGATCAGGGACCTGAAGAGAAGGTCTGCTACAAGTGGAAAATTTGAAAATACAAGTGCAAGTAGAAGTTTAAAGTAAACAAGGTAATAAATAGGGTGGAATCAGTCTCAAGAAACTAAACATTATATTCAATTGTTTAAATGTATGCTAAAGGAATCAGGGACTTGGGTGTCAGAGTCTAAATTACAGAACTTGTTAGACTCTGTAGTTAAACATAAGCCTTGGTTCCCAGAAGAAGGTACTGTAGACCAGCATCCTGGGAATGAGTAGCAGAAAATCTAAAATGGGTGCATCAATCTAGGGCATCTCTTTCTGTTTCTCTTCTTTCTACATGGGGATAGGTTAAATATGTTTTGGAATCTTGACGGGAATGTAAAGAAAAATTGATGCCTAAGGCTTCTCCTCAAATTAACCCTTTCATTAGTAATGATCAAGGCAAATCTCTGCCTGATAAAAAATGTTTTACAGAGGCAGCTTTATCCCCCCCGCAGCCAGCTTTACAATCTGCTAGCATTGAAGATCAAACCTTTCTTGCCTGCCCTATAACAATTTTCCCTGATCCACAAGTCACAGAAAAAAATATACACACAGAACTCCTTTTAATTTTAAGGTCCTTAAGTCTCTCCATGATAGCATGTTGCAGAATGGCATCATGGCTTGCTTTACTGTAAATATAATGGAAATTACAGCAAGGCATCAGCTTCCTCCTTGGGATTGACATATGGTGGCAAAGGCTACCCTTGATCGGGGGAATTATTTGATTTGGAAGTCTAGATTGTCAGACGTTTGCCAAGAGCAAGTCCGTTTAAATTAGAGAAACAATGTTCAAATTACTTTTGAGATGCTTGTTGGAATTGGCCTCTACCTTAATCTGGCAAACCAACTAACATATTACCAGAGGTGGCTTGAAATGGGCAGGAAGTGGCAGAGCTGTTGAAAAGCTGATTCAGTGTTGCCTGCCACAGTGCCAGCAGCCGACCCTACACCTCAGCCCCAGCCTCAGAATCAAGCAATATCATTCCAGTTCAATGATCATGCAAGGAGTCAAATTGTTTCCTGAGATCAATACCACCATTGAGACCAACTTGGATGCATCAGATCACATAGGGAGAGATTTTCAGTCCTTGGCTAGGCAGGCCTACACCCCATGTCAACGTTGAAGAAGTTACAGAAGATGGACCTTCCTTTCTCATCACCCCCTATGATTATGGGATCAAAATCTCACAGAGGGGAAGCTGAGGAAGGACAACTAGCATAGCTCAGACACAGATGAGTTTTAGAAGGCAGGCATAGCTTAGATAATTAGCAAACAAGTGCTCGGGCAACTGGGCACCATCTTCATGGACATAACTCTCTTGAACAGTACCTGCACTGACTAGGCACTCCAGACCCTGCCTTGGAGTGTGGGATGACCAGTATAGTCAGTTACCAAGTCCACCAACAAGGCAATAGGGAGTCACCAGAGACACTGAGACTTGGCACTCTAGGAGAAAAACCTAAAGAAAGAGCAACTTTCTCCATTATCTAAAAAAATTCCTCATGGCACATTAGCTGGGAGTTAGACTATAAGAATTAAAACTTAATAGCTTGTGTACACCACATACCCCACGTAGCTCACAGATCTTAGCTTAGAAAATAGTTGCTTAATCTCATTTTGGATATTCCCTGAAATCTCTGGTAACAGAGAGCTCTAAGGCACCTGTGTTCTCTCTACAATGTGTCTGTTCTCTCTAATAAAGTTTGCTTTAAAAGTTAAAAAGAGATGAACATAGATGCTAAAATTCTCAACAAGATCCTAGCAAACCGGATTCAGCAATACATCTCAAAAATCATCCATCATGACCAAGTAGGCTTCATCCCTGGGATACAAGGTTGGTTCAACATTCATAAAACCATAAATGTAATTAAATACATCAACAGATGTCAAAACAAAAAACCCCATGATTATATCATTAGATGCAGAAAAAGCTTTTGATAAAATCCAGCACCCTTCTTGATAAAAAACCTTGAACATCTAGGCATATAGGGAACATACCTCAAAATAGTAAAAGCCATCTATGAGAAACCCACAGCCAGCATACTCCTAAAAGGACAAAAATTGGAACCATTTCCCTGAAAAGTGGAACAAGACAAGGATGTCCACTCTCACCCCTCCTGTTCAACATAGTATTGGATGTCCTGGCTCGAGCAATCAGAGAAGAGGAGGAAATCAGGGGTATCCAAATAGGAAAAGAGGAAGTCAAATTCTCTTTCTTTGCAGATGATATGATTGTATACCTTGAAAACCCAAGAGAATCTGTCAAAAACCTCCTTACACTGATAAAGGCCTTGGGCAAAGTCTCAGGATACAAAATAAATGTACAAAAGACAATCGCATTTCTTTACACCAATAATAAGCAAACAGAAACCCAAATAAAAAACACAATTCCGTTCACAATAGCCACAAAAAAAAAAAAGAAATACCTTGGCATCTTCCTAACCAGAGACGTGAAAGACCTTTACAATGAATACTACAAAACATTGGTCAAAGAAATCCAAGATGACACAAACAAGTGGAAAAATATCCCATGCTCATGGATTGGAAGAATCAACATTGTGAAGATGTCCATCTTACCTAAGGCAATCTACAATTCAATGCAATACCCATGAAATTATCAGCAACATTCTTCTCAGGCCTAGAAAAGACAATACAGGAATTCATATGGAAACACAAACATCCAAGAATAGCCAGAATAATCCTCAGAAAAAAAAAAAAAAAAAAAACAAAGCAGGTGGTATCACATCACCAGATATCAAACTTTACTAGAAAGCTATAATCATCAAAACAGCTTGGTATTGGTATAGGAACAGGCATATAGATCAATGGAATAGAATTGAGATTCCAGAAGCAAAACCTCAATTTCTCAACCAACTCATCTTCGACAAGGCCTCCACCACCTACCACTGGGGAGAGGAGAACCTATTTAGTGAATGGTGCGGGAAAACTGGCTGACCACATGCAGAAGATTGAAACATGACCCCTATCTATCTCCATACACAAAAATTAACTCCAAATGGATCAGAGACCTAAATGTAAAACCTCAAACCATAAGAACCTTAGAAAATGAAGGAAATACCCTCATGGAAATCGGAACTGGCATCCAATTCCTGAACAAAACCCGAAACCCACAGTTCATAACAGAGAAGATAGATATGTGGGACCTTATTTAATTGACAAGCTTCTGCAAAGCCAAAGAAACCATCAAGAGAGCAGGGAGACAGCCTACAGACTGGGAAAAAATATTTGCCAACACCAGGTCTGACAAAGGCTTAACATCCTGGATCTACAAGGAACTCAAACGTGCTGAAAAGAAAAAAAACAAACAACCTCATTATCAAATGGGCAAAAGATATGAACAGACACTTCACAAAAGAAGACATCCGAGCAGCCAACAAACACATGAGAAATGTTCAACCTCACTAATCATCAGGGAGATGCAAATCAAAACCACACTGAGATACCCCCTAACTCCAGTCAGAATGGCAATGATCAATAACTCAAAAAATAACAGCTGCTGGAGAGGGTGTGGCGAAAAGGGAACACTTCTACACTGTTGGTGGGAGTGTAAACTAGTGCAACCTCTGTGGAAAGCAGTGTGGCAATTCCTAAAATCTCTAAATATCAACCTCCCATATGACCCTGCAATCCCTCTACTGAGAATATACACTGAAGAACTCAAATCACTCTATAAAAAAGATACCTGCACACATATGTTTATCGCAGCATTGTTCACAATAGCAAGAACCTGGAAACAACCATGCTGCCCATCAAAAGAGGACTGGATTAAAAAATGTGGTACATATACACGATGGAATACTACGCAGCCATAAAAAAGAACAAAATCATGAATTTTGCAGCAACCTGGATGGAAGTTGAGTCTATAATACTGAGTGACCTCTCACAGAAACAAAGATCCGAATATCACATGTTCTCACTCATATAATGAACCTTAAACATTCAATGTAATACTGTAAGAAAATGACTGATGTTACTGGGAAACTATGGGGGGAGGAGGGGAATGGGATTAACAGTAGCAAATATCTGTCTGGGGAAGGGGAAACACCTCTTATCAACAGGGTGCCTGAATGAAATGTAATTGTACACCTAACCCTTAACTGTACCCCACAAAACCATAATAAAAAGTATTGATTTAATTTAAAAAATGTTAAAGAGAGAGAGAGAAACCAAAAAGTAAAGGAATGGTGTAAAAAGGTTGTTGGCGTAAAAGTATGTTTTTGGATTTGGAAAAAAGGGTAAGGTAAAAAGGAAAGTTTTGCCTAGGAAAGGACCTTCCATGGTTAATTTTTTTCCAGTAGTGGAGTAAATGGTTATCTGAAAGTAAAAAAAGCATAGGGCAGGCCAGACTCAGTGGCTCAGTGTAAATCCCAGCACTTTGGGAGGTTGAGGTGAGATTATTGTCTAATCCTACAGGTTCGAGACCGACATGAGCAACTTGGCAAGACATCGTCTCTATAATAAATAAAAAATTAGCCAAGTGTGGTAGTGCATGCCTTTATTTCCAGCTACTTGGAAAGCTGAGGTGGAAGGATCACTGGAACCCAACAGGTTGAGGATGCAGTGGACGGGAGCATGTCACTGTACTCCAGGCTGGGCAACAGAGTTAGACTCCAACTCAAATAAACAAATAAATAAATAAATAAAACATCCTTCTATACACTATAAATGGTGCAGGGAAAACTGACTGAACACATGCAGAAAATTGAATTAGGACCCCTACCCATCCCTATACACAAAAATTAGCTCTAAATCAATCACAGACTTAAATGTAAAACCTCAAACTATAAGAACCTTAGAAAGCGTAGGAGACACCCTTACGGAAGTTGGAACTGGCAACCAATTTCTGATCAAAACCCAAAGTGCCCATGCCATAAGAGATAAGATAGACAAATGGAACCTTATTAAACTGACAAGCTTCTACAAAGCCAAACATACCATAAAGAGAGCAGGGACACAGCCCACTGACTGGGAAATAATATTTGCCAGTTCCAGTCTGACGAAGGCCTAATGTCAAGGATCTATGAGGAACTCAAACAAGCTGAAAAAAAAACCCATTTCAAAGTGGGCAAAAGATATGAATAGATACTTCTCAAATGAAGGCATACGAGCAGCCAGCAGATACATGAAAAAATGTTCAGCCTCACTAGTCATCAAGGAGATGCAAATTAAAACTACACTGAGATACCACCTAAGTCCAGTCATAATGGTCATCATCAATAACTCAAAAAGCAACAGATGTTGGATAGAATGTGGTGAAAAGGGAACACATCTATACATTTGGAGGGAGCGTAAACTAGTGCATCCTCTGTGGAAATCAGTGTGGCAATTCCTATAAGCTTTAAAAATTGACCTTCCATATGACCCTGCAATCCCCTAAGGGAATATACCATAAGAACTCAAATCAGTCTATAAAAAAGATACCTGCACACATATAATTATTGCAGCATTTATAGCAAGAACATGGAACCAACTGAGCTGCCCATCAAAAGAGGACTGGTTAAAAAAAAAGTGGTACATATACACGGTGGAATATTATGCAGCCACAAAGAACAAAATCATGAACTTTGCAGCAACTTGGATGGAATTAGAGTTTATAATATTGAGTGATCTTTCACAGAAACAAAGGTCTGAGTATCATATGTTCTCACCATAAGTGGACCCTGAACATCTACTGTAATACTATAGGAAAAGGATTGACAGTAGCCAGAAACTGTGGGGGAGGGTCAGAGAGGAGAAGTAGACAGTAGTTGATATCTGCCTGGGCAAGGGGGGAAACACTTCATCAACAAGGATATCTTCACAATGAATATTTGTATACAAAATCCTGAATTGAACCCCACAATTTTAAAATAAAATCATTCAAATTAAAAAATATATGAATAGGACAAAAACAGAGGCTTCAAGCAAGTTGAACAATAGTATAAACATGTCAAAGAAGGTATGTGGAAGATTTGTAAAAAGAATTCTATAAACAATCCAGTTTGCAAAAAATATATCTATGAATATACCATTAGTATCGATCACTGATGTTATGTTAAAATGCCATTATATCAAAGTAACAGTATTTTTAAAAAGCACACATATTTGTCAATCCTTAGTAAATAATGTTAAAAATTGGTAAAATAGAATGTTTTCTTTTTGTCTGAGTCTATTGATCTATTGGTTAAATATCATTTCTGCTAAAATCTGTAAAATATAAAACTTTGCTTCTGTAATCCTCTTTGCACTTATGTTGTCAACAAACTTATGTCTTTAAATTCAAACTGTTAAAGTTTTATGTCAGATTAGTCACATATATGGTTATGCTAGATAAAATCTAAAAGATGTCATTCAGTACAAATAGCTAACAACTTTAAAATCTTCCAAAACTCTTATTAAATACTTGTGTGCTCATGAGAATTGCCAATCCAATATGACTGCTAATGAAACAAGGGTTAATCGCACAAACTAAGTTAATAAAAACCAAATCGTTTTACAACTTCTTTACTTAAAGTATTACCAATTATTCTTGTTATATTTTTATAGTCAAAAGAAAAATCTTTTTTCTTGCAGCAATTTATAGGTTTGTTTTAATAGCTTGCATAAATTCAATAAGTTTTCTTTTGTAACACTTTATTTATTTATTTTTAAACCAAGGCTCTAACTGAAATAATATTTTAAAGCAGACAGCTTTATAAAATTAAAATTAAAGTCTAAGTTAATCTGAGATTCCTTACAGAAAAAAAACTTCCAACAAAGGCTAATTTTAAATGGTCTCTGCATAAGCAGGTGAAACGATTCAACATGTCAAAAACTATTGCTTGGAAGCAGTTTCTGTACTTTGCCTTCCACAGCTCATTAAAACTGATAATGACCCCACTTGTAGTAGTAAAACTTTTGCAGAATTTTGCCAAACGTGAGGCTTTTTACATATTGCTGCATCAAGCACAGCAGGATAATTAAGGAACCTGGAAGAGGAATGGAATAATAAAACACAATTCACAAGACACCTTTCAGAATTTAGACATAGGGGAACCTCCACCCCACCCCAAGCTGTCACTACCATGGAGGCCCTTAGCTCCCACCGTATAGAACTCCAGGCTTCCTCCCTGGCTGCATTGTCAACCCCACCACAAACCACTGCTGCCCGAGGAGGCTCTTGGCTCCCACCTTGTGGAGCTCTGGGCTCCCTTGCCAGCTGCACCACCCCACCCTGAGCCACCCTGCACTATGCTGACCTGCAATACCGAGACATCTCACACTCCACCTACTCTGACTTGCCTCCAGCCACAGCAGGACCAGAGAACAGCTGGAGTTCTGAGACCAGGAAGAGACTTACATTGCTGCACCCAGCTCTGCCTAGATCTGCACAGCATCTGCCTTGGAGCCTAAGAGCAAAGAAAGAAAAAGAGGCCCAAGGCACACTGTGACAAGATACCTACAGCACCCGGCTCTGTCACACTCTGCCTCCCCAGCTGGACTCAGCTGCATTAGAACCAGAGACCACCTGGAGCCCTGAGAAGAGGCAGAGACTTGCATTGCCCAACCCAGCTCCATCCAGATCTACCCAGTCTTGAACTTGGGATCTAAGACCTCATGTCTTTTTAGGGGAATAGTACATCATAAGGAAGATGGTCAGTTTGTATGTCTGTGTAATTGTATGTTCTAGTTTTTGTTGTTGTTGTTTTGTCTGTTTGTTTTTGTTTTTTCTCTACCTCTTATCAGTTTTGTGTCGATTTTCATTTGTTAGTTGGTACCTTTGTCTGTTTTCCCTCTTACTCTTCACTCTTCCCACCTTCCTCTCCCCTCCCTGTTCCATTGCTTTCTTTTTTCTTACCTAATTTTGCTTTCAGGGAGCAAACCTATACCCACAATGAATGGAGAGATTTCAAAGCAATCGGAAGTGGGTTCCAAGGTACCCATACACCTGTCGGTGGATACTGGGATCTGCACATAGATTGTGGATCACAGCTCCCCACTCAGTTAAATCTCAGAACTGCAAAAAGTATAGCCCCCAACCTACAGTCCAGCTTCAGAATTGAATAAAACCAGAGGATTCACACAATGAAGATAGGAGACTGAGCAAACAAAAGTAAAAGCAACCACCACCACTCAATAACAGATTTAAAGAAGAAGGAGAAAAAAGGAAAAGTGGGGAGGAAAATCTACACAAATGAAGAAAAACCAGAAGAAGAATACAGAACTCACATCAGGGAGGTCAGACACTGAGAAAACAGACTTTGGGATACAAACAATGAAGAGCCTCCAGAATAAGATACTACAAACCCAATCAACAAGACATTAATAAAGAGAATAAACAGAATTGAGGAGACACAAAATGAAAATAGGAAAGAGTTGATAACTGAGATAACAGCAGTAAAGAATACTGTGATTGAAATACATAACAAACTAATAAGCATGGAAAGCAGAATTAGGCAAGCAGAAGAAAAATCTCAGAGCTTGAAGACCAAAATATAGAACTAAACAAAACTGTCAAAAACATAGAAAATAAGCTTAAAAAGACAAAACAAAGCTCTCAAGAGATGAGCAATTACTTCAAAGACCAAACCTAAGAGTATTAGAACTTCCTGAGGCAGAGAGACAGAGACCACCCTGGAACAAGCATTCCATGAAATTATTCAAGAAAACTTCCCTCATCTCATCAGTAATGCAAAAATGCAAACACAAGATATTCAGAGAACCCTTGCAAGACAACAAATGAGACAACCAACTCCCAGGTGCGTAATAATTTGCCTGAACAAATTAGGTATAAAAGAAAAACCATAAGGCAGCTAGAGAAAAAGGTCAGACTACCTACCAGGAAAAACCAATTACAAAAGTAGCAAATTTATCTAGAGAAACACTTCAGCCTAGGAGAACCTGGAACCCAATATTCAAAGTTCTCAAAGATAAACTATTACAACCAAAAATAACCTACCCAGCCAAGTTAAGCTTCATCAGTGAGGGAGAATTAAAAACTTTCCCAGACATCCAATCCCTAAGAACTTTTGCTGCCTCCAGACCACCTCTAAAACAAACACTCAAAAAGTATTAAACCCAGAAGAAAAGGAAAAATGAATGACCATGTTCTTCACAAGAGTACAGGAAAAATATTTAAACCACACATGAATCAGCCCAAAAGTCAAAAGAAAGACAACAGACAAGAAGGTACAAGAGCAATTTTATAAGAACTTCATGACAGGGATAAACACTCACATTTCAATAATTAGCCCGAATGTGAATGAATTCAATGCACCACTGAAAAGAAATAGAATGACAAAATGGATAAAATGTCATGAGGCAACAATATATTGTCTCCAA
>JAPVLO010001509.1:0-79002 GCA_027257055.1 Cephalopachus bancanus | reverse complement strand
CTGTGTCTTTCTGCGTTTGTCTGCCACAAAGGGAGGTGTTGCAGAGTAGAACACCGGCCTAAAACTGCACATAAGCCTGTTGTTGAAGCTGGCCCCGCAGACCAGTCAGTTTTGTGTTTCTGATTGGAACAGCATCTGTGAAGACAAACTTTGCTGTAGGTTCCTGAAACAAAAAGCAGCTGAGGTTTCCCTCTTGTCCAGTTTTATATCCTTAAGAGTATGACTTTGTGCCTTAAGTGAGAAACTTTCTCTTAGTCTTTGTCATCCAGAGGCTTTAACTTTTGTATTCACATCAGGTGGCCAGTCTGAAAGAACTGGAAGTTCAAGACACGTAAGATTTTGAGCAGTACACCTTTTGTTCCAAACACGTCAAACTCGTGGGGAAGAACTGTCTTATAGAGTCCCATCCTTATAGGGCCTCTGTTGTCGTTTGTTATCTTACATCTGTTCCTGTGAGTGAGTTTGGGGGATTATGGGGATTGCCCTCTCAATGCCCTCTCCAGGACCACCCCTTGCTTGTAAGGCAAAAACCTGGCAAATTATCATCTGGGCTTTAAAGAGACCTTTTGAATTGTCACTATTAGATGTAAATGCACTATTGCAAGTAAAGATTTTAGAGATCTCTCATTCTAGACAGTTGGTAGAAAAGTTAATACAAGGACATAACATGGATTTAAACCCAGTGAGCAGCCATTTTACCATTGTCCAAATATCATGTTTTTCTAGCAGTTCGCTTAACTTACCTTCTAATCACTAACCAAGGACAGAACCCGTTTTCGAGGGGTACTAGTAATAACTGTTTTACAGCCCCCTCCCCAGCTTGTTTTGTTCGAATTAGTTTTTCTGTTTCATACTCACCTCAGCCCGTAAGACCCAAGCTAGCCTAATCAGTCCTTCCTGACCTTCTTGACACAGACAGACCCCACCACCATGGCGGCAGTCATGTGACTCACCTGCCCTTGGTGATCCTGTGGAACGGACCACCATCCAACCACCTTATGACATTCCCCCATCGAAGGGAAGGTGTACAAAGATTCAGTCTGGAGCAGCCATTCACCGTGGCTTCACTAAACGCTGGTGTGGCCGTGTGCTCTCGGAGCTATGGCTGCTGCCTTGTTTCCTAAGTTGTGGTGCCCTCCCCTGCGTTGGCTTTACTAAACTCCGGTGTGTCCACATGGCTCTCTTAGCTCCCGCCACCATGTTTCTTAGCTCTGACCCTCTCCCCTGCCTTGGGGAGGTGACTCTCTCTCTCTCTCCTCTCTAATTTACTTTCTAAATAAACTATATTTTTCCATCTAACTTCTGTGCGATTCGTTACATCTTTCACACGGCATTGGATCGCACAACCCCACCTGGTGGGTCTGACCTAACATTTTGGAGGCCCTGCTGGGAGATATATATATATATTTTGTTTGTTTGTTTGTTTGTTTTGTTTTGTTTTTGAGTTGGAGTCTCACTCGGTTGCCCAGACTGGAGTGCAGTGGCCGCTCCCGGCCACCGCAGCCTCGACCTGCTGGGCTCCGGCGATCCTTCCAAGTAGCCTTCCAAGTAGCCGGAATTACAGGCATGCGCTACCGCCCAGCTGATTTTTTGATTTATTGTGGAGATGAGGTCTCGCTGCCCAGGCGGGTCTCGAACCCGCGGGCTCAGGCAATCCACTCACCTCAGCCTCCCAAAGGCGCGGGATTACAGGCTGAGCCACCGAGCCCGGCTTATATATATATTTTAACCCAATAGTTAAATTAAAAGAAAGATGTATTAGTGTCACAGCTAGCCTTAAGGATTATCTTCTTTCTGGTTTGAGATTTGTGTTTATCTAATGTGCCCATGATTTTTGCCATTTAATCTTGTTTAAGTCACTTGGAAAGGTACCTTTGGTAAAAAAACAAAAACAAAAACAAAAAACTTTAAAAATCAGAAATGGAGCAGCTGTTTGTTTCACTTAAAATCTGGTAGTAAGAGACGTGAAAATATGTTTCTAGAACTTTATAATTAAAAGTCAGCTTAATTAAAAGCTAATATTCAATATATATATGACCCTTACACTTTCTTTCTTTTGGAATTGTTTTAGGAATTTTTTGTTGCTGTAGTTGACTAAATTTTGTGTTTCTCTATTTGCTTCTGTCTGTCTCTCCTTCCTCTCGTCACCCTCAATGCCCACAGGAGAGGACCCATGATCATTTCTAACAGTCTGAGGTCCCTTAAGGAAGACAGAAAAGGCACCACAGATTCCCTTTGGGGAGGAACCTCTGTTTTCCTTAAGGAACTCCAAGAGTGGTAAGTAGACAGATTCCTCTCAGATCCGAAATTCTGCTCTGTTTTACACTGTATTATATTCGTAAGTCATACCTTTATTGAAAGTGCTTTCCCTGGCTGTCATAACAGAAATTTACCAGTCTTTTTTTTTTCAGCTTAACCATATGATGGTAATTATGATACAGTGTTAACCCTGTGCTCTTAAAATATAAATTCTCTGTCTTTTTGTACCTAAGACTTGTCCCTCTAGAAATGCAAATTTAGGGTTACCTGGTACAATGAAACATGTAATTAAAAATGATTGATAGTCTAGACCGAGAAGGAAGAACTTTAAAACTTTTCTTTCAATGCAGAATCTTATACATCTATAAATTCTGCTTTTGTCTGTGTGTTTGTATGTATGTGTCATACTTACATTTACATAATATAATGTAGTATAAATGTTTCACTACCAAAATATATGAAAGAGCTCTAATTGGCTTAAGGAAAAAGTAAGAGCTTAAAATACATTATTAGGAAAATAGAAACTTTAACTCAAATGCCTTTTTATTCATGTGACTTTAGTAAATGAAGATAATTTTTTAAATTTTCAATAAAATAGAAATGTTTTCAGAATTTAATTTAGACATTTTGCTTGAGTCAATTGGTCTATTGGTCACACACTATTTCTACTAGGTGTTTCAAGTATAAAAATTTGCTTCTGTAATACTTTTTATGCTTGCTACAGTTGTCTATATACATATGTTTTTGGATTTAAGCCATTAAGATATAATGAAACCCAGACTCAGACACTGTCCTTTGTCTTGGACTACACATCTGGTACAAAATTAAAATTGCTGGCCTTCTAGGTTTTTCACTAAAAATACGAGTTATGAAGAGTTAACATTGTAATTGATGTCTGTAATTAAAACTACTATCTATAGCCATACCACCATGAATGCACCCGATCTTGTCTGTAATTAAAACTACTAGACATAAGAAAAGCAATTTTACATGTAAAATGAATAGGAAAAGTAAGATATGTTTTTGGTAAATGTTATATAAAGGCATGGGAATACGGTTTTTTTTAAGGGAAAGGAATTTTGTCTAACTTAGAGGCTTTTAAGTTGTTTAAAAATTAAAAGATTATAAATGATGGCTATGACTAGACTGGGCATGGTGGCTCACGCCTGTAATTCCAGCACTTTAGGAGACTGAAGTGAGAGGATTGCCTGAGCCCAGGAGTTTGAGACCAACCTGGGCAACATGGTGAGACTTCATTTCTACAATTAAAACTAAACAAGGCCAGTTATGGTGGCTCAAGTCTATAATCCTAGCACTTTGGGAGGCCGAGGCGAGAGAATTACCTGAGCCCACGGGTTCAAGACCAGCCTGGGCAGCATGGTGAAACCTAATCTCTCCAACAAATAATAAATAAAAAAATTAGCTGGGCATGGTAGTGTGTGCCTGTAGTTTGGAAAGCTGAGGCAGAAGGATCACCTGAGCCCAGCAGGTCGAGGCTGCGGTGGCTGGGAGCATGCCACTGCACTCTAGCCTGGGCAACAGAATGAGACTCCAACTCAAAAAACAAAACAAAACAGAGCAAAATGCCACCTGTGGGGGCATGTGCCTGTAGTCCTAGTTACTTGGAAGGCTGAGGTGGAAGGATTGCCTGAGCCCAACATGTCGAGGCTGCAGCAATGACCATGCCACTGCACCCTAGCATGGGCAACACAGTGAGACACCAACTCAAAATCAGAACCAAACAAAACAAAATGCTAAAAGTTTATAGAAAGTTGGGAAAGGCAGTACATTTTTGTCTTAAGCTAAAATTTTTAAGATGTTGTTCAAGGTTTATGGCAGATTCATCTTATGAAAACAAAGATTTCATGTATGTTCAAATTAGCTGAAAGGGTATTATTCCATTTTTCTGTAAATTAAACATTAAAATAAAAAACACTGATGCTGAGTAAGAATCTAGACCTCTATGCTAGAATAACAGGGTTTTCTTAGAGCATTGATTTGCTGTTTAATTAAAAATTGTCAAAAGTTATAAAAGGTTTAGAAAAATCTTACCTTAAGGTCATACTGATTAAAATTAGGTAGACTTGTTTATAAGGTATTATTAATATTAGCTTTGATATTAATAATACACTGATGCAAATATAAAATTTGGTTTTCTCTTTTGAAAACAAAAGGTTCCTATAATTTCAAGATATAATGGAATATTTTCATTTACCTGTTGAATAAACTTAATATTTATTTTTATTCCACTGTTGTCTGAGAAGGTGCATGGTAAAAATTCAATCTTTTAAAATTTGCTTATGCTTGATTTATGGCCAAGTATGTGGTCGATCTTAGAGTACGTTCCATGCGGTGATGAGTAGAATGTGTATTCTGTGGTCGTTGGATGGAGTGTTCTGTAGGTATCAGTTAAGTCCATTTGGTCAAGAGTCACATTGGGGTTCCGGATCTCATTGCTGATTTTTTGTCCTGATGATCTGTTTAGGGTTGTGAGTGGGGTATTGAAGTCCCCAGCTATGATAGTGTTAGAGTTGATATCTTTTTTGAGTTTACATAGAAACTGCTTGGTGGGAGTGTTAACTAGTGCAACCTCTGTGGAAAGCAGTGTGGCGATTCCTAAAAGCTCTAAATATCGATCTCCCATATGACCCTGCAATCCCCCTACTGGGAATATACCCTGAAGAACTCAAATCACTCTATCAAAGAGATACCTGCACACGAATGTTTATCGCAGTGTTGTTCACAATAGCAAGAACCTGGAACCAATCATGCTGTCCATCAAAAGAGGATTGGATTAAAAAAATGTGGTAAGCCGGGCTCGGTGGCTCAGCCTGTAATCCCGCGCCTTGGGAGGCTGAGGTGAGTAGATTGCCTGAGCCCGCGGGTTCGAGACCTGCCTGGGCAGCGAGACCTCACCTCTACAATTAGTCAAAAAATCAGCCGGGCGTGGTAGTGCATGCCTGTAATTCTGGCTACTCGGAAGGCTGAGGCGGAAGGATCGCCGGAGCCCTGCAGGTCGAGGCTGCGGTGGCCGGGAGTGGCCACTGCACTCCAGTCTGGGCGACAGAGTGAGACTCCAACTCAAAAAAAAAAAAAAATGTGGTAAATATACATGGTGGAATACTACACAGCCATAAAAAAGAACAAAATCATAAGTTTCGCACCAACCTGGATGGAACTAGAGTCTATAATACTGAGTGACCTCTCACAGAAAAAAAGATCTGAGTATCACATGTTCTCACTCCTATAGTGGACCTTGAATATCTATCATAATACTATAAGAAAAGGACTGACAGTGCTGGGAAACTATGGGTGGGGTAGGGAGGGTATGGGAGGTGGAACTAACGGTAGTCAATATCTGTCTGGGGACGGGGAGACACCCCTTATCAACAAGGGTGCCTGAACGATGCATATTTGTAAACCTAACCCTTAACTGTACCTGACAGTTTTAAAATAAAAAATATGTTTAAAAATAAATAAAATAAAATAAAATAAATGTTTCAAAAAAAAGAGGAGAGAGAGAGATTCAGTTATCCTTATGCTATTTTTCTTACGTCTAATGTGTTTAAGAAAATGAGTCTTCTCTATCAAAGAGTAAAGGTTTTTGTTTTTAAAAATATTTGAATTACCATTTTGGCTAAATAAATGACAATTTCATAGTGACCTGTGATTCTGTGTTGTGATCACAAATGTTTTTAAGTCTTTGATATTTGACAATTTTTCCAAAATCAAAATTTCAAGCTCTGAACTCAGTCTTTTTGACCTCATCAACTTTTTAGGTATCAGGTTTTTCCTTAAGTGCAAGAGAGACATATTTGACTTGCTTAGTATGTTAAAATCATACAAGAAGCATTGTCAAATATGAAAGGGTGTTTGATGCCCCTTGAGTTATATTTATATATGCTATTAATATTTATGCCAAAATTGTATGATGTCTGATATGTCTTATTATACGTTATCAGCAATATTAATTATTATGTTAAATTGTTGTATGCCACAGAAATAACCACACTTTCTTGTAAGTTGTATCTTTCCCCAAATATAAGACTATTCTCATCCACAATTATTGTTTTACTTTGATCCTTTCCAAAAAGCAGTTTATAATAATTTCTGACAGGTGATCTTGCTTCTGACAGGTGATCTTACTTCTGACAGGTGAGCTTGCTGATAACTTTGGCGATTGTGTCATTGAACTAAAGAAAAAATAAATCTCCAGGACTCTTATTAGAGAGCTTATGTATTCATGAGGATTGTTGACTCCATATGGAACAGAACAAGAGTTAAAGTCGCTTTCAATAACGACTCTCACACGATTCTTCTGCAAGCTGCTTTAATCCCAGGTTACTACATCGTTCTTCTTCGTCTTTCTCCTATTCGTGACCTTAAATCTAGTATCTCTGCCAATCAATTAAGGTAACGCGGCACGCACCGATAGGCCCGTAAGAGAGGATTGTATGCTGACATCCTTTAGTTGCCTTATTAGGGCTTGTTTTGTCTTGTGGTCTGGCTGCTTCGGGTGCCATGTTAGGGCGGATGCGCTCCACAAGTTAATTGCACAGGCTCAATAAATAAAAGACTGAAGTAGTTTTTATAAATTTTTAAATTGGAAGCATTGCTAATTCTTTTTTTTTAACCATATTTTTTATTTTGAAATTGTGGGGTACAGTTAAGGGTTAGGTATACAAATATGCATCGTTCAGGCACCCTTGTTGATAAGGGGTGCCCCCCTGTCCCCAGACAGATATTGACTACCATTAATCCCACCACCCTTGCCCTCCCTGTCCCCCCCCATAGATTCCCACCACTGTCGACCCTTTTCTTATAGTGTTATGATAGATGTTCAAGGTCCACTTATGAGTGAGAACATGTGATACTCAGATCTTTGTTTCTGTGAGAGATCACTCAGTATTATAAACTCTAGTTCCATCCAGGTTGCTGTGAAGTTCATGATTTTGTTCTTTTTTATGGCTGCGTAGTATTCCATTGTGTATATTCATTTTTTTTTGAGTTGGCGTTTTACTCAGTTGCACAGACTGGATGGAGTACAGTGGCATGCTCACTGCCACCACAGCCTCGACTACTGTGCTCAGGCAATCCTTCCGCCTCAGCCTTCCAAGTAGCTGGAACTACAGGCGTGCACTACCGTGCCTGGCTAATTGTTTAATTTATTGTAGAAACAATGTCTTGCCAAGTTGCCAAGTTGCCCAGGCTGGACTTGAGCCCCCGGACTCAGGCAATCCTTTCAGCCTCCAAAAGTGCTGGGATCATAGGTTTGAACCACCTCACCCTACCTACGCTAATTCTTTTTGTTTTTCAGAGAAAAAATTTTTTTTCTTTTGAGCTATTTACAGCTTTTAACAATTGAGTAAATTATGCTCTTGTGAAAAAAATTTGAAGCATATTTCTTTTTTCCTACCTAATTTCTTCAGAATTTGGAAAATTTGTGAGTATTAATTTATGGCAATATAATTATTTGCATAAATTCAATAAGAATTTGTTTTTTTTTTGGTAATAGGACATAATTGGAGACACTGGTTATTATACCAATGCTTTGACTATAATGAATTTCAGATATGAGCAGACTGCTTTGAGGAATTGAGATTGAGATCTATAAAGACCTGATAAATAGCCTCTTTTAAAGGCTGGCCTCATACCTTGTCAGCTCCTGTGCAGGCGTCTTGATCTGTGTTGAGTAAAGAATGTCACTCCCTGACAGACCCAGGACCCCAAAGTTATTGTGGGACTTCAAGAAGAAAGAAATTCACTTGATTCATACAGGTATATATAGGCTCAGGATAATCCTTGGTTGAGAATGAGAGGCTTTAAAAGGTCTAATCTGAGATTCATTATGAGAAAAAAAAGTTCTAGCAAAGCCACTTACTATTTTTTTATTTTAATTTTAGAGTTGGAAGCCAAATTTTAAAGAGTCTATTGGCAAATAATTATTCTAACTGCACTTAATGCAAGTAATCAGGCCAGCTATAATAAAACCAACATTTATTTTGCAAATAAATTGGTCCTGCTATGATTTATTTTTGGTAGAGATGGAGAACTAAAGAGAGAAACTATCGCATACCAGTTATTAGATTTTCTGTTCATTAATTTTGAATTCTTTTTTCTGCAATTTAGAGTGAATCCTGGATTTTTTCCTGACTCCAAGTTTCAAATTTTCTTCATTGTTCTGACTCAGTGACATTGGCGCTACCTCTTCCTTAGACCCTGAAAGACAAAGCTGACATTTTGTGCCACAGGTGGAGGAAACTTGTCAGACTACTACTGCTATCTTCTTGCTCTTGAACCAAAGAAGCCTGGAGACCTAATGTCTGGACACCTCAACTGACTGCCCTCCAGACGAAGACCAGAGACAACTGAGAACTGAACTTTAACACACATTTTTCCTTCTGAATTTCTTCCTGGGGAGCCTGCAGGTACAGAAGCACACACAAGCCAGAGCTGCTAACATTCCTTTCTGTTGACCCCAAGTTTTAGGCAAAGCTTCTCTGCCTTAACCATTCACAAATCAGGTCATCTGTAAGCCCATCTAGGACCTGCAAGCCCCTGCTTCAAGATGCCATGTCTTTTTAAGTCAAGCCAATGTGTAGCCTTCATGTCCTGACATATGACTTTACCTACTGCCTCCACCTCCCACCTTTAAAACCGTTCCCTGTAAGCCTTCGGGGCAGTTGGGGTCTTAGGTGTGAGCTGCCCCCTCTCCTCCTTGCTTGGCAACCTGCAGGGAAAAAAAGGCCTCACTTTCTCTTGCTGCAAGTCTCCATGCTAGTGCTTGGCTCTGCTCTGCTGGGTGGAACGCAGAGGACGGTGCTGGGGAGCCGGGGCAGTCTCCCAAGGGTCCCTTTCCATCCTGCACCTTGTGGAGAGGGTGCCTGGCCGGGGTAAGGCTCTGCCCAGGGAAGGGGTTCTGGCACGACTGGCGGTCCAGAGGTCCGAACCCAGCCCTGCCTATGAGGGTGGTTCTGGGCCACGGCTTGGGGCTCAGCTGCCACGTGGAGCGGAGGCAGAAGGATGGTCATCAGATCCTAGTGCTGCAGCAGCACCTGGCACACAGAAGGCTGGGGGAATGAATGGCTGGGAGGGGCTGGAGGTAGAGGTTGGGGGTTGCTCATGCGGATGTAGGGCACCTGCTTCCCTCTCCTGGTCAGGGCTCAGGAGTCTCCAGGCATTGCCCCACCCCCTGTTGCCTGGCTGCCAATTCCAGCCAGACCCAGCTCAGTCCTCTGTGCTCTGCCTCCCTCGGCGGCGGCTCTGTGCCCTGGGGTCAGACCACACGCATCTTGTGCACACCCTTCATCCCAGGGTCGGAGCCAGGGAAAGCAAGGGTGACTGTGGCCAGGAGCTGTGTGCAGACGCCTGGAGGCAACAAGTCCAACTTTGCCGTGAGAGGGGCCACAGGATAGATGACCTGGAGGGCCCTTTGGAGATTCAGATCAGAGGGTGCTGCAGATTCTTGTGCTGGGGATGAGGGTGGGAGGTGGCATTGAGTAAAGACACCAGACCGTCTCTGGGCTCCAGGATGGTGTGACCCCAGAGCCTTTCTCAGACTAATGCTATGTGGGAGGCAGCTGGTCCAGGCCCCCGGGCCCTATCTGCAGGGATTTCCCTCTCCGTGGGGCTGTCCCAGGAAGAGAGCAGCATCTGAGGGTGCCTCTGTTTGGGGGTGAATTCCTCCCGTGTTCGCTGTTCTTTCTGTAATAGTCAGACTTCGAGGGAGTGCTGGCTGGAGGACACCACAAGGCAGAGGCTGCGGCAATCCTCGTGGGAGCAGATTTCCTGTTCCACAGGCTGCGCATCATTCCGCAAGAGAGGAGACCATGCACACAGGCACCGGAAGGACGGCAGCTGCCCAGTCCTCACCAGGGTCCTTCTAAGTGCTGGTGTCTCCAAGCACAGAGGGCATGTAGGGGCACCAGGCTCTGAGCCTTTTCAGAACCAGCCATTGTCTCGTTTTAAATCAACTCTGATTTCACATCACTGGTGACTGCTTTGTATTAAAAGGTAGCCTCCTGGTTTGGAGTAAGATTTAACATATGCACGTGAGACTTGACAAAGTTCTGGTGCTGGGCAACCGTTTGACCTGGTGGACACAATGAAGCACACGCATTGTGAGTCTGTGGCCAAGGGTAGGGACTCCCGGGCTGACACCGACAGAGACCCAGGCCGATCACTCTGGGCAGCGCACGGCTGCATATGAAGGATGTCCCACACCACCCCCAGAGAGAAAGGGATTTGTGCAGGACTGTGCTGTGTTCTGCGTCCGTGCTCACTCGCCTGGAAACGGAACTGTGCGCCCGCGTGGGGCTGCCCTTGTAAGTCTAAAGTGGATTTCCGAAGCTGTTGAAGTATGAGCCTGCATCCACGTGCGGCAGAACCAGCACTTGTGCCAACTATTGAGGCCTGCCCTGGGGATGGAAACGGAGCAGTGCCATGCGATCAAAATCTGGACTAGGAGGGCTGTCTCTGATTAGAGAAGACCCGTCCGCCCAGAGCGCAGAATGTGCTCAGCTAGAACTGGCTGCAGACACACGCTGGGCAGGCGGGCTCTGCTGCTCCTGCCGGGGTCAGAATCCAAAGCGCAGGACCCAGTCCCCGGGCAGGGTGGGGAGACCCTGTGAAGCAGAAAAGAGGGCTGGCGGAGGGCTGGAAACCAAAGGCGCAGGGACCTGTGGCGATCGCATTGTGGCCGACGACGTATTTCCTCAGGACCTAACGCCCACTGCTTGAGACGAACATTGCAAACTGAAGTCAGACCAAAATGAGACAGACTGCACTGTGCAGCGTGGGTCCAGTTTGAAATGCTCATCTCCTGGCCTGCTGGAAGTCTCCCACCGGGCCAGCCCTCTGGTTCAGTGCTCACCTCTGTCTATATGTTTGGGACAGAAGTCTCTCTGGCCGACTAAGCAGAAAAACATGTAAAGAAACTGGGCTTCAAAAAATAAAGGAATTGAGTGTGTTTTACACCCAGTAGCAATATGCCATGACTAAGACACCCAGTTGGTGAGGTCATGGGGGCACTAGGCTCACTCTTGGCCACAGGGAGTGAGAGATGGGACAGTCACTCAAGACGGCTACCAGCAACTGCTTTATGAGGAATTTGTCCACAAAAAATGAAAATCATGCCTGCAAAAGAAAGCTCGTCAGCCTCATTCATAATATCCCCAAATGGATTTACGTCAAACATCCACCAACGAGAGAATGGGCGAATGCTGTGGCACGTTCCTCACACAAAGCATGTGGAAGCAGTTGCATGTAGAAAGAATGTCATGCACGTGACACAAGTGAGCATGGCATGTGCAGTGATGTGGTAGGGGTGAGGTGACCACTTCCAGGACAAACGTGGGTATGTAGAGCAGTAGACCCAGGAGTGCCTTCGCAGGACCCTGTGTGGCGTGGAGGGGGGCTTGGTGTCACCACCACCCAAGGAGACCAGGAGACCACACACGTGCCAGGTTTTCCGAGTTCTCAGAAACTGACTGGAAAGAAATTAGGAGATCCATCTTCAGCCTGGAAGCCTCATGTCACTGAGGAGGTCACCGGCCCAGGGAGCGATCCTACCACAGGATCCCATGGCTGCAGCATCCTGGTGGCCTTAGTCTCTTTGTGTGGTCTGAGTTCTTTTTGCAGATTCTGTAGGAGTCCCTCTCGTCTGCAGGAGATCCGAGTCCTGCCATTTCTACCTGCCAAATAAGACTGCAGGGAAACAGCAGAACAGAAAACCCGCTGTCTACACTGTGGAGAGGTCCACAGTCTTCACAAGATGCCTGGACCTCGGCTGAGTAACCCAACATCTTTTCAAAATGCCCCAAGTGCACATTAGGTCACTTCTTCCTGTACATAGATATCCACATATTCTGGTATCAATATATTTTTCTTTTTGCCTCATTTCTGTTGATGCGTTGTGAGATTTCCTTAGAGAATCCTCTCCTCCCTGTGGCGGAGGCTGTGGGTCCCCCAGATGCGGGAGGTGCTGGTTTGCAGCACGCAGTTCACGGGCCTCAGAGGCTTGACGGCGCCTGCCACCCAAGCAGGCACCACAGATTGGTAGGTCCTGAGGGAAGAACTGAGGCACAGCCCTGACTCAGGCTCCAGCCCACGAGACAGGCGGTGGTGCTGGGACCGGGCCAGTGGAGATGAGCACTGCGGCCTGCTGAGTCGAGCAGAGTCAGCTCCCCACACCTCCCCTGCCCAAAGCAACACAGCTCAGCGAGGACCTGGCCTGACCAGCTCAGAACCATCGTGCCCGACCATCACAGCCATCGAAGTAAACCCAGGCTGATGCAAACCCAAGTGGAACCTGCTGGAAATGTCAACCACCACCCCGTGTGTCGGGCCAGTTCTCACGCTTTCCTCCTTTCTGTCACCGCCCCTCTTGCCCTGGGCCGTTCCATGGCCTCCCTGCACCTGCTGTCTCTTGGCTCCCAGATGGTTACTCCTGCACCCCAGGCTGCTTTTTCCCCAGAGCTCTTTCCAATATGCAAAGCAACAGGAGGACGTGTTTATTTACTTATTGACTGGACTGCAGGAGGGCACGGATGAAGCCAGTGTTGCCGTGTGGCCACCTGGGAAGTCATACAGGCCATGCCCCGCTGAGGGAGCACCTTGGCACCAGGGCCTGGAGTGGGCTCACGTTTTTGTCTCTCCACCTGGTCTTTTTACATAATTATCTTACTTTCCATCCCTCTATGCATCCACCATTCATCTTTTTTTGGATGAATAAAAGCTGCCGACATCATTAGTCTTCCTTCTAAGCTTTCAGGATGTGTATTAACTAGAGTTCAACAGCTGTTTACAGTCTGATGTTTCCTTGGAGGTGAAATTTTCCTCCATTGAAATTTACAAATCTTAAATGCACACGAGTCCCTGATTTGGACAAATGCACACACGTGAAACACATCTCACCAGCACAGTAAGTTCCCTCATGATTTCCAAGTAAGTTCCCACTTCAGCCCCAGCGCCCATCACGCTCCTGGATTTTTCCACCAGAATTTATGAAGATGGAATCACATGGCATATGCTCCTCTAAGGCTGCGTTCGCTCAGGCTGTTTCTGATAATTATAAACGTTGCCATGTGCTTTAGTACTCATTATTGTTGAATAATCATACATTGTATAAATCTAACACAGTTTATCCATTCTATTGATAGTTACCCGGACTGTTTTCAAATTTGGTTATCACAAAGAAAGTTGCTGTACACATTTTGCACATGTCTTTTTCAGGCATGTATTTTCATTTCTCTTGTGTAAATACCTACAAGTAGAATTACTGACTCACAAGGTAGGCATATACTTAATATTTTTTTGAGTCAGAGTCTCACTCAGTCACCCAGCCTGGAGTGCAGTGGCACACTCACAGCCACCCCAGCCTCGACCTGCTGGGCTCCAGCAATCCTGCCTCAGCCTTCCAAGTAGCTGGAACTACAGGCACGCACCACCACACCTGACTAATTATTTGATTTATTGTAGAGATGAGATCTCGCAAAGTTGCCCAGGTTGGTCTCAAATCTGTGGGCTCAGGCAATCCTCTTGCCTCGGCCTCACAAAGTGCTGGGATTATAGGTGTGAGCCACTGCACCTGTCCCATATGCTTAATTTTATAAGAAACTGCCAAAATGAAAAAAATAAAATAAAAATAAACAAACAACAGCAGATGTGGCAAGGATGCAGAGCAAAAGGAATGCTTCTACACTACTGGTGCAACCTTTTTTGGAAAACAGTGTGGCAAACTAGTGCAAATGTTTTTGGAAAACAGTGTGGCGATATCTGGAAGAACTAGAAATTGACCTTCCATATGATCCAGCAATTCCCCCATTGGGAATATACCTAGAGGAACTCAAGTCAATCTACCAAAAAGATACCTGCACATGCATGTTTGTTGCAGCTCTATGCACAATAGATAAAACATACATGGAACCAAGCATGCTGCCCATCGAAGTGGGACTGGATTTTTAAAATGTGGTACATATACACAATGGAATATTATGCAGCCATAAAGAAGGACAAACATATGGACTTCACAGCAACTTGGATGGCTTTAGAGTCTGTCATACTCAGTGACTTATCACAGAAACAAAGAACAGAGTGCCACTTGTTCTCACTCATAGGTGAATCTTGAACAATTATGATACTATAAGAAAGAGATTGGCAGTAGTGGGAAACTGCCAGGGGAGGTAAGGGTATATCCCTCATCAACAAGGGTACCTGAATAATGAACATTTGTAGACCTAACCCTGAGTTGTACCCCACATCCTTAAAATGAAAAGTAAAAAAAGAGCCGGGCTCGGTGGCTCAGCCTGTAATCCCGCGCCTTTGGGAGGCTGAGGTGAGTGGATTGCCTGAGCCCGCAGGTTCGAGACCCGCCTGGGCAGCGAGACCTCATCTCTACGATAAATCAAAAAATCAGCCGGGCGTGGTAGCGCATGCCTGTAATTCCGGCTACTTGGAAGGCTGAGGCGGAAGGATCGCCGGAGCCCAGCAGGTCGAGGCGCGGTGGCCGGAAGCGGCCACTGCACTCCAGTTTGGGCGACCGAGTGAGACTCCAACTCAAAAAAAAAAAAAAGTAAAAAAAGAAATAAGCCAAAACAAAATTAATCCTCAATAAAATCCCAGGTTTAAGCTAAAAATATAAACTTTTAATTAGCAAGAAAGCACATAAAATAAACTATTACTTTAGTCAATTTGGTTCTTATTTACAATCTATCAATGGAAGAAAATATATACAATGTCCTGTATTATCAAATCCATTAATTTTTTATCAACTTCATAATATTTAGTGTTCATTATAGGAAATAGAGCTCTGTGTTAAATAACAGCAGCAACAGATAGAACAGATCCATCCATTGCATCGACAATCATCAGATTCAGAATTGTAGGTGAGGCAAACATAAGCCAGAAGATAAATGGAAGATAGGAGAAAACAAAGGGTCCTTCCTTTGGCTAACTGAATTTCAAGCAAGTCTAATTTTATCATCCTCTTTTTTGTGTAACTCGCATGCGTGTGTGTGTGTGTGTGTGTGTGTGTGTGTGTGTGTGTGTGTGTCTTATGAGAAACTTTACTTTTTAAATATCTGCACCATCCATTAAGACTTCAGAAAAATGTCTTTCATTACAGACAAGACAAAAGTGTCTTCACTGAACAAATGCTTGTCCAACGGATAAGTAGGAACACAAGTCATGAGGCACACTACATGATTAAGTTGTACGTTTAATGTAATTATCAAGCCTAGGGGACTACTCATGTAAGGGCTAAATATCTAAACAAGCTTGAGTTGTTAGAGTGCATGTCAATTTATCACAGATTTAAGTTAACTGAATTAAGCAATTAAGTTTTATAATTTCTAATGAGATCAACTTACACTTTAATTCTTTGTTTGGAATATAGCAAATCATATTTGTTTTCGTGTTTTTAGCCTTTTTATCATTGACTAGAAAGTCTGTTCAACAATGAGTCAACTATCATCTGACGTCATATATAGCTATGTGATTTGCACGGGAAATAATCATGTTTTATAACCACACACACAAAACAATTTGAAATTATAGATAAGTATCTTCATTTGGCTATATATCACCAATAGAGAGAAAGAGTATGTAATAGAAAGAAAGTATAAGGAGTTTTAGTGTTAACATGTCAAGAGAAAATATTTCTAACTTTCTTTTTCCTTTCTATTTTTTCCTAACAAAGTTTAGCAAGGCTTTATGGAATCCAAGGAGGTATTAAACATGTTCATCTAAGATCTTATATAGCTCCTTAAACAATTCTGCAAAGTAGGTGTTAGATGTTAAAAAAAATAAGACTGCCAAACAAAGGTATCAATAAATTCACAAATTACAAAGTTTATTTTCCTAAATGAGTTTTGAATCTCCCTGAGTATCACATAATTTATTTCATTGGATGAATTGCTAAGTGCATAATTGTGGGCCCAGTGATAGACTTGAATAGAGGATGGTATGTTTGAAGGGGGCGAAGCTCTTCAATTCACACCAGGCAGATAATTTTCAGAGTGCGGCCAATGCCCCACAATTGTGAACTTGGAATTTTTAAAATACCAATGTCTGTCACTTTTGCAAAAGAAGTCATAAAATGTATAAATTCCCAACTAACCTGAAGTCATGACTTTTTACTTTTCATCTGTGATTCTCTCGTTGTTTAAGTCAACTCTGATCGTTAGACCTTAAACTTGGATTCTTCCCTAGCATTTATTACTGGTCGTCAATCAAAGGTCTGAGCTGATACAAATGGCTGGGGACAGTTTCACTGAGGTGACTCTCTTCATCCTTTTTGAATCTGCAAATCACTCTGAATCACAAGCCAGTCTCTTCTCAATACTTCTCTTTATTCTGCTATTTACTCTTTTGGGGAACCTGAGACTAATCATGCTAGAATAGACTTTCAGCTTCACACACCTAATGTATTTTTTTCTTAGCAATGTGGTATTTGATATAGTTTATTCCTACACTATAGCACCCCAGGCCTTGGTAAATTTTCATTCTAACCAGATATCCATCACTTTGTTGACTACTTTGTTCAAATTTATTTTTGGTTGTTTTGGCATGTAGTGAGTGTTTTCTTCTGGGATCAAGGATCTGTAATTGTTATGTAACAATCTGCAATCCACTTACTGCATCCAATGATCCTGTCCCAGAAAGTGTGCAACTGGCTGGGAGTATTGACCTATGTGAGAGGCTTCACACATTCTCTGGCATCCATTTGTGTGGTGAGCAGTTTGCCATTCTGTGATTCCAGTATCGATCATTTTTTCTGTGACACCAAAACCCTTTTGCCTCTGTCCTGTGTAGATGCATTTAGCACAGAAATGGTGATCCTTGTTTTAGCTGGGTTCATTCTTCTTACTTCTCTCCTCACCATTAGGGCACTTACATCCTTATCATCTCAGCCATCTCAAAGATGCAGTCTGCAGTAGGAAGGCAGAAGGCCTTTTCCACTTGTGCACTCCACCTCATGGGCATAACTATTTTCTAAAGATCCCTGATTTTCCATAGATGCAGCGTGATAACACATCATCCTTGATCCAGGCACAGGTGGCATCTGTATTTTATACTATTGGCATTTCTATGCTGCAGCACTGATCAGTAGTCTAAAGAACAAAGAGTGGCAGGAGATCAGAGGTTTTCTGTTCTCTCAATAAATCCTGCTTTCCAAAAACAAAAAAGACTTAATAAACTTTTAGATGTGTGTGCTTGTATATACGGGTGCAGATGAATAAACCACAAGCTGTAACATAATTCCTGAGGCATTTTGGATGTATTAAGGAATGACTGTATCTCCAAATCATACAAAAAAGCCTTTGCTAAGTTATAATATTAAAGGGAGACTGTGTGTGTGTGTGTGTGTGTGTGTATGTTTTCTTGAAAAGAGACTTTAACTTAAATCTGATGTAATGAAAATGTAAATGCCTTTATATTTAATAAATCAATGAGTAACAATCAGAGATGTATTATCATGTTTTATTTATTTTTTATCAATTTTTTAATTATTATGTTGTGGGGTACAGTTAAGGATAGGTATACAAATATATTTCATTCAGGCACCCTGTTGATAAGAGGTGTTTCCCTGTCCCAGACAGATATTTGCTACCGTTAATCCCATCTCCCTCCCTCCCCATACTTTCCCACTACTGTCAGTCATTTTCTTATAGTATTACATTGGATGTTCAAGGTCCATTATACGAGTGAGAACATGTGATACTCGGATCTTTGTTTCTGTGAGAGGTCACTCAGTATTATAGACTCTAGTTCCATCCAGGTTGCTGCGAAATTCATGATTTTGTTCTTTTTTATGGCTGCATAGTATTCCATCGTGTATATGCACCACATTTTTTAAATCCACTCCTCTTTGATGGGCAGCATTGTTGCTTCCAGGTTCTTGCTATTGTGAACAATGCTGCGATAAACATACGTGTGCAGGTATCTTTTTTATAGAGTGATTTGAGTTCTTCAGGAAATATTCCCAGTAGGGGGATTGCGGGGTCATATGGGAGGTTGATATTTAGAGCTTTTAGGAATCGCCACACTGCTTTCCACAGAGGTTGCACTAGTTTACACTCGCACCAACAGTGTAGAAGTGTTCCCTTTTCGCCACACCCTCTCCAGCAGTTGTTATTTTTTGAGTTGTTGATAATTGCCATTCTGACTGGAGTTAGGTGGTATCTCAGTGTGGTTTTGATTTGCATCTCCCTGATGATTAGTGAGGTTGAACATTTCTTCATGTATCTGTTGGCTACTCGGATGTCTTCCTTTGTGAAGTGTCTGTTCATATCTTTTGCCCATTTTATAATGGGGTTGCTTGTTTTTTCTTTTCAGCACGTTTGAGTTACTTGTAGATGCAAGATGTTAAGCCTTTGTCAGACCTGGTGTTGGCAAATATTTTTTCCCAGTCTGTAGGCTGTCTCCCTGCTTTATTGATGGTTTCTTTAGCTTTGCAGAAGCTTGTCAGTTTAATAAGGTCCCACTTGTCTATCTTCTCTCTTATGACCTGTGGGCTTCGGGTTTTGTTCAGGAATTGGATGCCAGTTTCGATTTTCATGAGGGTATGTTCTTCATTTTCTAAGGTTCTTATGGTTTGAGGTTTTACATTTAGGTTTCTGATCCATTTGGAGTTAACCTTTGTGCATGAGGATAGATAGGGATTCTGTTTCAATCTTCTGCATGTGGTCAGCCAGTTTTCCCAGCACCATTTACTGAATAGGTTCTCCTCTCCCCAGTGGTAGGTGGTGGAGGCTTTGTCGAAGATGAGTTGGTTGAGAAATTGAGGTTTTGCTTCTGGAATCTCAGTTCTATTCCATTGGTCTATATGCCTGTTCCTGTACCAATACCAAGCTGTTTTGATGATTGTAGCTTTATAGTAAAGTTTGAAGTCTGGTAATGTGATACCGCCAGCTTTATTTATTTATTTTTTTTGCTGAGGATTGTTCTGGCTATTCTTGGACGTTTGTGTTTCCATATGAATTCCTAGTTGTTTTTTCCAGGTCTGAGAAGAATGTTGCTGGTAATTTGATGGGTATTGCATTGAATTTGTAGATTGCCTTGGGTAAGATAGACATCTTCACAATGTTGATTCTTCCAATCCATGAGCATGGGATATTTTCCCACTTGTCTGTGTCGTCTTTGATTTCTCTGAGCAGTGTTTTGTAGTTTTCATTGAAAAGGTCTTTCACGTCTCTGGTTAGGAAGATGCCAAGGTATTTCATTTTTTTGTGTGGCTATTGTGAATGGAATTGTGTTTTTTATTTGGGTTTCTGTTTTTTTATTATTGGTGTAAAGAAATGTGATTGTCTTTTGCACGTTTATTTTGTATCCTGAGATTTGCCAAAGGCCTTTATCAGTGTAAGGAGTTTTTTGACAGATTTTCTTGGGTTTTCAAGTTATACAATCATATCATCTGCAAAGAGAGATAACTTGACTTCCTCTTTTCCTATTTGGATATTCCTGATTGCCTTCTCTTCTCTGATTGCTCGAGCCAGGACTTCCAATACTATGTTGAACAGGAGGGGTGAGAGTGGGCATCCTTGTCTTGTTCCAGTTTTCATGGAAATGATTCCAATTTTTGTCCGTTTAGGAGTATGCTGTTTGTGGGTTTCTCGTAGATATCTTTTACTATTTTGAGGTATGCTCCCCGTATGCCTCGATGTTCGAGGGTTTTTATCAAGAAGGGGTGCTGGATTTTATCAAAAGCTTTTTCTGCATCTAATGATATAATCATGTGGTTTTTGTTTTGACATCTGTTGATGTATTTAATTACATTTATGGTTTTATGAATGTTGAACCAGCCTTGCATCCCAGGAATGAAGCCTACTTGGTCATGGTGGATGATTTTTGAGATGTATTATTGAATCCGGTTTGCTAGGATCTTGTTGAGAATTTTAGCATCTATGTTCATCAAAGATATTGGCCTGTAGTTCTCTTTCTTTGTTGGGTCTTTACCTGGCTTGGGCATCAACATGATGTTGGCTTCATAAAATGATTTGGGGAGCGTTCCATCTTTTTCAATTACCTGGAATACCTTCAATAGAATTGGTATCACCTCCTCCTTAAATGTCCTGTAGAATTCTGCTGGAAAGCCATCTGGTATAGGGCTTTTTTTTGTAGATAGTTTTCTTATTACGTAGTCAATTTCCTTGATTGCTATTGGTCTATTTAGGGTCTCAATTTCTCCTTGTTCCAACCTAGGTAGGTTGTGTGATGTCAGAAAGTCCTCCATTTCCTTGCAGTTTTCAAGTTTGTTTCCATACAAGTGTACATGGTAGTCTCCAATGATCTTTTGTATTTCTTCAGGGTCAGATGTGACTTCATCTTTTGTGTTTCTGATTGTGCTTATTTGGGTTTTTTCTCGATCAGTCTAGCTAGGGCACCATCAATCTTATTTATCCTTCGAAGAACCAGCTTTTTGTTTCATTGATTTTGTGTATTATCTTTTTGTCTTCTATGTCCTGGATTTGAGCTTTTATTTTGGTGATCTGGATTCTTCTGCTGAAATTAGGGTTTTTGTGGTCTTGCTTTTCCAGCTTCTTTAGGTGGCTTGTTAGGCTGTTCATTTGTGTTCCTTCCATTTTTTTCATGTGTGTTTGTAGGGATATAAATTCCCCTCTTACTATAGCTTTCAGGGCATCCCAGAGATTTTGGTAAGATGTTTCTTCATTTTCATTTGTTTCCAGGTATCTTTTGATCTCTGTTTTGATTTCATCATTGACCCAGGAGTTGTTTAGCATCATGCTGTTTAGTGTCCATGTCTTTGTGGGTTTTGGGGGGACCTTGTTGGTGTCAATGTTTATTTTTATTCCACTGTAATCCAAGAAGGTGCATGGTAGAATTTCGGTTTTTTTAAAATTGCTTATGCTTGATTTATGGCCAATTATGTGGTCAATCTTAGAATACGTTCCATGTGGACGTGGTGATGAGTAGAATGTGTATTCTCTGGTCTTTGGATGGAGTGTTTTGTAGGTATCAGTTAAGTCCATTTGGTCCAAAGTCACATTGAGGTTCTGGATCTCTTTGCTGATTTTTTGTCCTGATGATCTGTCTAGGGTTGTGAGTGGGGTATTAATGTCCCCAGTTATGATGGTGTTAGAGTCAGTATCTTTCTTTAGTTTTCCTAGAAGTTGCTTTATGAAAGTTGGTGCACCTATGTTGAGTGCATATATGTTTAGGATAGATATTTCTTTTTGATGGATTGAGCCTTTTATCATTATTTAGTGACCTTCTGTATCTTTTTTGATTTTTAATAGCTTGAAGGGTTTTTGTCTGAAATTAAGATCACTACTCCTCCTTTCTTTTGTGTTCCATTCATCTGAAAGTTTGTTTCCTACCCTCTTACTTTGAGTCTGTGGGTGTCCTTTCTAGTGAGGTGAGTCTCTTGAAGGCAATAGATTGTTGCCTGATGATATTTTATCTATCTTGCCTTTCTATGTCTTTTCAGTGGTGCATTTAGTCCATTCACATTTAGGCTAGTAATTGAAATGCGAGAGTTGATCCCTGTCATAAGGTTCTTACAGAGTTGTTGTTCCTGTTTGTTTGTTGTCTTTCTTTTGGTTTTGGAATTGGTTCATGTGTGTTTTTAATCTTTTGCCTGTACTCTTGTGAAGAATGTTGTTGTTCTTTTTTCCTTTTCTTCTGTGTTCAGTACTTTCTTAAGTGTTTCTTGTAGAGGTGGTCTGGTGGCAGCGTAAGTTCTTAGGGATTGGATATCTGGAAAAGATTTCAATTCTCCCTCACTAATGAAGCTTAGTTTGGCTGGGTAGGTTATTCTTGGTTGAAATTGTTTATCTTTTAGAACTTTGAAGATAGGGCTCCAGGCTCTCCTAGCCTGAAGGGTTTCTGTGGATAAATCTGCTGCTATTCGAATTGTCTTCCCTGATAGGTAGTCTGGCCTTTTTCTCTTGCTGCCTTTAGGATATTTTCTTTTATAGCTACTTTGTTTAGGCGAATTATTATGTGTCTGGGAGTTGATCTTCTCATTTGTTGTCTTGCAGAGGTTCTCTGAATTTCTTGTGCTTGAATTTTTGCAACACTGATGAGATGGGTGAAGTTTTCTTGAATGATTTCATGAAACGCTTGTTCCATTGTGACCTCTGACTCTCTCTCTGCCTCAGGAAGGCCAATTACTCTTAGATTGGGTCTCTTGAAGTAATCATTCCTCTCCTGAAGGTTTTGTTCTGATTTTTTAAGCTTCTTTTCTATGTTTTTGACAGTTTGGGTTAGTTCTGTATTTTAGTCTTCATGTTCTGAGATTCTTTCTTCTGCTTGGCTAATTCTGCTTTCCATGCTAATTAGTTTGTTATTTATTTCCATCACAGTATTCTTTACTGCTGTTATTTCTGTCATCAGCTCCTTCCTATTTTCCTCTTGTCTCTCCTCAATTTTTAAAATTCTCTCATTAATGCCTTGATGTCTGGGTTTGTTGCTTGTGACCAGCCATTCTGGGGGCTCTTCATTGTTTGTGTTCCGAAGTCTGTTTTCTCAGTGTCTGACCTCCCAGGGTCTGTGTGAGCCCTGTGTTCTTCTTTAGGTTTTTCTTCATTTGTGCAGATTTTCCCTCCCTACTTTTCCCTTCTCTCCACTTCCCCATCTTCTTTAATTCTGTTCTTCAGGGGTGGAGGGGTTTCTCTTACTTCTGTTTGTTCAATCTCCTATTCTTCCTAATATATTTCCTCTTGCTTTGTTCAGTTCTGGAGTTGGACGGTGGGTTGAGGGCAGTCCTTTTTGTAGTTTTGGGATTTAATTAAGGGGGAGCTGTGATTCAAAATCTCTCTGCAGATCCTGGTGTTCACCAACAGCCATATGGATGGTCTGAAACCCACTTCCCACTGCCTTGGAGTCTGTCCATGCAGTGGGGTTGTAGGTTTACTCCCTGAAAGCAAAATGGGGTTAATAGAGGGGAGAAAGTGGAGCAGGCAGTGGGGAGAGGGTGGGTGGAGAGAGAGAGGGGTGAGAGGGAAAACAGTTGAGTGTACCGCCTGGTAAGTGAAAAGAAACACAAAGACTGAAACAAATATAAAGAAAAACAATAACCACAACTGAAAACTAACCAACAACCATATAAAAATCTAAAACGTACAATGATGCTAATGTACACACTGATCAACCTCCTTGTTGGTGTGCTATTCCTTTATAAAATATGGGATTTACAGAGAAATAAGAAAAAAGGAAAAAGGGGGGGAAGAAAAAAGAAAAGAAGAAAAAAAGGGGGGGGATAGATTAAAGTCAGTAGACTAACAGACCCAGTCAAGCACACTCTGAGACTTTTCCTTTAAGTCCAGTGTCCTTTCAGCTCTGATTTCTAGCTGTCTTTGCAGGCTGGTAGATTTGTTCACCATTAGGGTCAGTTGCCCCTGGCCTTCTGTGAAGAACCGTTCAGATATGGACCCCCTGCCCAGTCTATCACTGAGATCTGGCTTTTTCCATTTTTCAAGCGGGATGAGCCTCTGCCATTCCCGTTTTGATGTTATTACCTTGGTTCCCCAGAAGGTGGTGCTATCCCATGCTACAGTCCAGGGGGGAGGGAGCCTGCTATGGATCCACAACCTGCCGGGGCAACTTCACCGGGGGAGTTCCACAGGACTTTCTCTGGGCTAGGGGCGTGGTGTGGCAGCGGGGATCTCAGAAGATCCTGCTTGCCGGGCTTCACGGTCTGAAGTCGTGGGTTTCTTCAGGTATGAACTGGGAATGACCACAGTGGTGGTATCGGCGACTGCAAGCAGTCCGGTTTGTCGCGATATCTGAGTAGCGACCGCGGGTGACAGTGGCGACTGAGCGCCCTGTGAAGAGCAGGCTGCGGAAGATAGGGGCTGCAGCCCTGGGAGAGAGCTAGGGTCTTTATGGGTGTTCTCTTTCGCAGAGGGTTTCACAGACCCTGCCGGCCTTTCGCCATCTTGCCAGAAGTCCCGTATTATCATGTTTTAAATGTGTATTAAAAGAAACCCAAGGATAATTTAATAAGGCTCTTTCAAAAGAAAATGTTTTAAATATTTCTTTCCAAAAAGATTGTAAGCTTTTTGAGAGTATAGTTTGTTTATTCATATTTGTTCATGTCATTACAACTAGCAAATGAATCAGTAGGAAATATGTAAATAAATGTTTTTTGGTTATTGTTTACTTGTGGAAACATGGCTATAAATTCATTAAGGTCTTACTCATATTTGTGTATTTATTTGGTGTTTAGACAGGCATGTACATATTCTCATTCAAACAATGTTAGCTTAGTTAAAATTTGTATTTCCAGGCTTGCTACTGTGGCCAGGAGCTGGAGCAGCGTGGTCAGTGTGTGGCAGCCAAGCCTGAGACATGGTAGCAAGACTGTCACAACCTCAAGATGAGCATTGCTTGATGCACATCCTCCCACCCAATCATCCGCCAGATCCGTCAGGCCTGTGCCGAGCCTTTTGAGGCCTTCAAGAAGTGTCTTCAATGGAAAGAAGCAGCTGTGGACAACTGTGCCAAGCATGTGTGCCACTTCCCGCAGTGCGCTGAGCAGGTGTAGCTGCCACACTCACCCACGACTGTGGAGGCACAGCCGCTTCCTGCTTCCTGAGAACTCCCTCGGCTGCAGGAAAACTGGACATGAGTGAATGGGCACTTGAAGCCCCACCCCCACAGGATGGCCAGATGAAGTCCTGTGGACAGTGGGCCTGGCTTTCCTGGAAATCAGAACTTCCAATGAAGTTCAACATTTGCAAGGCCATGAATGTCATTAAATACATCAACAGATGTAAAAACAAGAACCACATGATTGTATCATTAGATGCAGAAGAAGCTTTTGATAAAATCCAGCATCCCTTCTTGATAAAAACCCTCAAACACCTAGGTGTAGAAGGGACATACCTCAGAATAGTAAGTGCCATCTATGATAAAACCACAGCTAACACATTGCTAAATGGACAGACACTGGAAACATTTCACCTGAAAACTGGAAGAAGACAAAGCTGCCCACTCTCACCCTTGCTCAACATTGTGTTGGAAGTCCTAGCTCCAGCAATTAGACAAAAGAAGGTATCCAAACAGGAAAAGAGGAAGTCAAGTTATCCCTCTTTGCTGATGATATGATCCTATACCTTGAAAATCCAAGAGAATCTGTCAAAAACCTGCTTGCACTGATAAAGAACTTTGACCAAGTCTCAGGATACAAAACGAATGTGCAAAAGACAGTTGCATTCTTATACACCAACAACAAGCAGGCAGAGACCCAAATTAAAACACAATCCCATTCACAACAGCCACAAAAAAATTAAAATGCCTCGGCATCTTCCTAACCAGTGAAGTGAAAGAACTCTACAATGAGAACTACAAAACACTGCTCAAAGAAATCCAAGAAGTCACAAATGGAAAACTATTCCATGCTCATGGATAGGAAGAATAAAAATCACTAAAATGTCCATCCTACCAAAGACGATATACAGATTCACTGCAATACCCATTAAGTTACCAACATCATTCTTCTCAGACCTGGAAATGACAATACAGAAATTCATATGGAAACATAAACAACCATGGATAGCCAAAACAATCCTTAGCAAAACCAACAAAGCTGGAGGTATCACACTTCAAGACTTTAAAATTTACTATAAGGCCACAGTAATCAAAACAGCCTGGCATTGGTACGAGAACAGACACATATACCAATGCAACAGGATAGAGATTCCAGAAGCAAAGCCTCAGTTTCTCAACCAACTCATCTTTGACAAAGCCTCCAACAACAACCACTGGGGAGAGGAGAACCTATTCAGTAAATGGTGCTGGGAAAACTGGCTGACCACAAGCAGAAGATTGAAAGAGAACCCTTACCTACCACCATACACAAAAATTAACCCGAAATGAGTTAAAGATCTAAACATAAAACCTCAAACTGTAAGAATCTTAGAAAATGGAATATTGGAACTGGCACACAATTCCTATTCAGAACCCTAAATGCCCATACCTTAAGAAATAAGATAGACAAGTGGGACCTCATCAAACTAATGAGCTTCTGCAAAGCAAAAGAAACCATCAAGAAAATAGGGAGACAGCCCACAGACTGTGAAAAAATATTTGCCAACTATATATCTGACAAAGGTCTAACATCTAGGATCTACAAGGAACACAAACCCACTGAAAGGAAGAAACAAACAGCCCCATTAAAAAGTGGGCAAAAGACATGAATAGGCAGTACTCAAAAGAAGAAATACGGGCAGCCAACAGACCCATGAAAAAGTGCTCAGCCTCACTCATCATCAGAGAAATGCAAATCAAAACACATTGAGATACCACTTAACCCCAGTAAGAATGGTCATCATTAATAAAACAAACAATAGGTGCTGGTGAGGATGCAGAGAAAAAGGAGCGCTTCTACACTGCTGGTGGGAATGCAAACTAGTGCAGCCTCTTTGGAAGACAGTGTGGTGATTTCTGAAAGAACTAGAAATTGACCTTCCATATGACCCAGCAATTCCCCTGTTGGGAATATACCCAGAGGAACTCAAATCATTCTAAAAAAAAGATACCTGCACACATATGTTTGTTGCAGCTCTATTCACAATAGCAAAAACCATGGAACCAATCATGGATGCCCGTCAAGGCTGAACTGGATAAAAGAAATGTGGTACAAATACACAATGGAATATTACGCAGCTACAAAGAAGGACAAACATATGGGCTTTGCAACAACGTAGATGGATTTACAGTTGATCATACTCAGTGATCTATCACAGAAACAAAGAACAGAGTGCCATATGTTCTCACTAATAAGCGGATCTTGAACAATTATAATACTATAAGAAAGGGATTGGCAGTAGTGGGAAACTGTCAGGTGAGGGGGGTGGGATTGGCAGCTGAGGGAAACTGCTAGGGGAGGGAGGGGCACACCTCATCCACAAGGATACCTGCATGATTAACGTTTGCATACTTAACCCTGAATTGTACCCAACATCTTTATAAAAATATATTAAAAATTGTATTTCTAGAATTATTTCTCAAATACTTGTCTTTTTTATATTAAAATGGCAGTGATTTACAGATATATTCCTTCTCAAATGACTTTTTTCTGAGTGGTTATAATATAAGAATAATTATACAAAAAGTTATATGTTCTATATATCAATTTAAGCAAATGGAGTCAATCAGTTAGGTATTCCCATATATCATACAGTAAAAACCTTCATAATAATCAGTCTTCAGATGGGAGTGTGACTGAAGGTAGCTCATGTGAATGAATCTCAGAAAATGATGTCCCAAAGAGAAACTGCAAGACTCTTGAAGTACCCTCAGAATCAAAGTTTTTCTAGTCCTCTATGTTCCTCCTCCCACAAGCACAGGAATAGACATTTTCTAAAGTTTTCTTATTCTTTTTTTATTATCATAAAGATGTGGGATACAATTCAGGATTAGGGATACAAACGTTGATTATGCAGGTCCCCTTGTTGATGAGGTATGCCCCTCGCTCCCCTGGCAGTTTCCCTCAGCTGCCAATCCCACCCCCCTCACCTGACAGTTTCCCACTACTGCCAGTCCCTTTCTTATAGTATTATAATTGTTCAAGGTCTGCTTATGAGTGAGAACATATGGTACTCTGTTCTTTGTTTCTGTGATAGATCACTGAGTTTTCTTATTCTTATCTTTTGGGAATCTCTTTCCAAAAGAAATAGAATTGTCTTAAACCCCTCCCCAGGAATCTCATTAAATAACCAGAAAAAAATAACCACTAGAGAAGAGAAAAGACTAAAAGTTATCACCACACCCAGACAGACTTTTCATCTATTCTTCTGAAGGCAACTCTGAGATATTACCTAAGCGACTTATCCGAACAACAAGCAGCCTCTATTCAAACTGCCGTCCTGCCACTCACTTCCCCGTAACTTGCTAGTCCCACTCAGTTTCCTAAGAGAACCATTTACAAACTCCTGTCTGCTCTTTGGGAAAATTGTTTACAACTCCTAACAATTTCAACATCTCCCACTTTCCTCTCCCCCACTTCCCTGTCCCCTACGAAGGAGGTATTTATGCTTCAATGATCTGCCCTGTCTTTGAGTCTCATTTGAGTCTCATAGACTCTCATATGGCACCCATGCTTATGCATATTAATACATTTGTCTGCCTTTTCTCCTGTTAATCTGCTTTCACTTCATTGCAGCAGACTTGAACATTCAGAAGAAGACGATGGAAATTCCCTTTATCCTTACACATTCTTGCATTCTAAATATAATGTGCATGCTTTTACTTTCAATTGTGTTGTATTTAAATTCTTCTATAATTTCAAGTGTTACTATCTACTTACTTACTAATAATGTTATGTATCTAGTAGTTTGCTTTGTGTTATTGTTTTATTGGTAATTTCTCTTTAGAAGTAAAAACATATCACACTTTTCTTGTTCACATAACATTGTAATTTGAAATTGACAGATTTCTAGACAGATAATTTTGGAAGAAGAGTTTTTCACCAACTTTGGCTCACACACCATAAGTATTATTGTCAAAATTGGAGGGTTTTATTTCAGATCAAATAAAATGGATACTTTATCAGAAGAATATGCATGCACATATCATTTATGTCTTACCTAAGTAATGTTAGGATTTGTGGAAATAGAAGTAAATAATTGATGGAATCATAAACTGCTAGTAGTCTACATATTTTAAAAATATACTTTTTGGGATAAATTTTATTTTGAAAGATCAAGTTAGGAAAACATTACATCTTGCAGAAATCGATACTTGTAGTGGCCAGTAATTTTAATGCATCCTGTTGAAGTCTTCTGAAGTTTTCTAACTGTAAAATTTATTTATTAATATTATTAAATAATACTGGAAGCCAGAGAAGAGTAAATTATTTACTAAAACTGTTTCCTGACACGGTTTGTTATGTGTCTAGAGTTATTCTCAGGTTTGCTGAAATAAACAGAAATGTAGTATTATAAGCATTCTCACTGAAGTCAATATAGCTTAGTAGAACCACAAGATCAACATGTAAGTGTTCTGAGTTTGGATAAGTGACAAACTTTCTGTACTGTCTTTCTCAGCTACAATATGTGAGCAGCAGCAGCTCCCATTGACAATATTTCCGTGCACTATTTCTCTGTGCGTTCTATGTGTCCATCAAGTAAAGCATTTGCAACAGCGTCAGGTTCATTTTAATTATGCCGCATTTATATTTAATTGCATCATGTCTGAATGCCAATTTTTATGTATATCTAGCAATCAGATTAAGTTTTTAATTCACGTTCTATAAATTTATTATCAATTTCTAGAAGCACTAAGCTAATTATTAAATGTTAGGTCATTCCATATTTTAAAAAATCTTGAGGCAATTCTTGCTAAGTATCAGCTTTGATTTCTCAGCCGTTTAAAGTCATTGAACACTATGGATAGAAGGAATGGCACAAATATGCCTGACTTCACCATTAAAGGATGGACAGATTCTTAGGAGATCCAGAGAGTCATTTTTACACTGCTTCTCCTGATGGATCTGATCACTGTGCTGGGGACTGTAGGGAGGATATTAATAATCCACCTGGACACTCTTCACTTACCTGCCATTTCTTGATCTCAGTTATTCAGCGGTTATCACACCTAAAACCTTAGAGAACTTACTGACTGCCAACAAATATATTTCATTCATGGGTCACTTTGTCCAGATTTCCTTTTTTGCATTCTTGGGTGCTGAGTGTTTTCCTCTCTCCTCAATGGCCTATAACAGCTACGTGGCTATCTGCAATCCTTAGCACTACGCTGTTGTGATGTCCACAAAGCTTTGCCTTGCCCTTATCACTGGGTCCTGTATAATTGACTTTATGAACTCATTTATCAATGTGCTCTGCATGAGCAGATTATATTTTTGGGACTCAAATGTAATATATCACTCTTTCTGTGACACATTCCCTGGTTTAGCTCTATTCTACGGATACATGCAACATCGAAATCAGGGTATTCATCGTGGCTGGCTCCATCCTGATAGTGCCCCTTATCACAGCATCTGTATCCTATGCGTCCATTCTCTTCACAATCCTGAAATTTAATTACACTTCAGGAAAGCAAAAAGCTTTCTCTGCTTGTGCCTCCCTTCTCCTGGGGGTCATTGTCTTTTGGGGCACTCTATTTTTACTCACGCAAAACCAAGTAAGTTCTACTCTTTGGGAAAGGATCAAGTGGTTTCTGTTTTTTATACTGTTGTAATCCTTATGCTGAACCACTCATTTATAGTCAGGAACAAATAAGTGAAGAATGTTCTCATTAGAACCATGCAGAAAAAAGAGAACTCCATGATATTAAAAGAGCAGAAATGCTAAACATTCAAACTATTTTTTTCCTTCCTTCCTTCCTTTTTCCTTTCTCTTGGTACTTCCTTAGTATCTCTCTAATAACAACTGAATCCTTCAATTTGTTTGTATTTCCCCTTTATTGACAAACCGTGAACTTGAACATTTCTGGACATATGTTTTTTAAATATGCCAAGCAATATTCCTTAGAAATCTGTAAGTCCCTGGAGATGACACAATGTTGCATTATCATCAATACCAAGTTTATGAGGATGCCCTTGAATTATCAGAGTGAGAAGCAAGGCATGCTCTGTTTATATTCACAGTAGTTTCTTGGCATGTTTTTGGGACATGACTTCCTGGAAATCATAATATTACATGTGTTAAATTTATGGTTTAAATTTATGTTTTTTAAGGGCAACTGATATGCAAAAATATATTATTATCCTTTTTAAATTCTATTATACAAATTTTCATTCTTATTCCAATTTTAAAGAATTTTGTTATGAAAAAGAGCTATATTTTTAGCACAATGATAATAGCTTCAGAAGACATTTTATTTATTATATGAAGATAGATGACTGAGTGGTTAGAAGCACTTGTTTTGAAATCAAACATTCTTAGCCGGGCTCGGTGGCTCAGCCTGTAATCCCGTGCCTTTGGGAGGCTAAGGTGAGTGGATTGCCTGAGCTGCGGGTTCGAGACCCGCCTGGGCAGCGAGACCTCATCTCTACAATAAATCAAGAAATCAGCCGGGCTTGGTAGCGCCTGCCTGTAATTCCGGCTACTCAGAAGGCTGAGGCGGAAGGATTGCCGGAGCCCAGCAGGCGAGGCTGCAGTGGCCTGGAGTGGCCGCTGCACTCCAGTCTGGGTGACCGAGTGAGACTCCAACTCAAAAAAAAAGAAAAAGAAATCAAATATTCCAGAATTTACATTCTAAATTTGTTACATTTTTAGTTGTATGGTCCTTAATTCAGTAACTAAAAATTTAAAGTTCTGTTTCCTTAACTGCACAAGATAAATAATATTTTCAGGTCTGATCTGAGGGTGACTATAAAGCATTTAAAGCAATAATAATAAAAATTGATCGATATCACTAGAAGATTTACATTCTTACAGTATTTTTAAAGCACAACGTCTTTTTCTGAAGAACATTAACTTGTGTTTTACAAATTGGTAAATTTAATTAAAAAGCACAAACAGTTAATGAAAAAAGAAAAAAACAGCAGTTCACTATTTGGATTTTAGAATCAAGTAAAATATTTCAGTACAATTAAGTTGTAGCAGGTAAGTGGCAAATGTTAATGGAGAAAATTTCAAAAATATGAAGGAAAATAGAACCACTAATAAATATCGACAGTTTTATGCATGTTCTAGATTAATGGTTTTGAATATATGCCTACATATTATGTATGTAAACAAAATGTTTTCTGCTTCCTATGTACTTTTTTTAACTTCCAGTGTCCACTTACAAATTTATGGGATATTTTCTTTGCTATTAAAAACTGTAAACTGAATGTGTTCTGTGTCCTGACACAGTCAAGACCGATTTACAATGCTTCGGACATGAAATGCAGTCATTTTACTGAGCTAAAAATCCTTAAGCAGTGAAATCACTTCACGCGCACCTGCTAAATATTGGAAAACTCCGCCGGTCTGCAACGCGTCAGGCCGCGTCTGGGAACCCCGGCTCGAGGGGCGGGCGGGCCGGGAGACGACGGGGCGGGGCGCGTGGCGGCGCGTGGCGCGAGGAGCCTCCGCGTCCGCCCGGGGCGCCGCGACCCTCGCCCCAGCGCCGCTGCTCGCGGCTCTGCGTGCCCGGGGAGATCGACGCCCGGCCCGCAGCCCGGGGCAGCCGCGGCTGGACGCCAGCCAGCTCCGCCAGCTGCCCAGCAATTTTCCCCGCTGGGCAAATCACGAAAGCCTGGACTTAGCGGTCATGAAGCTCAGCGGCTCCCTCCAGAAATAGCAAACTTCACGGAGCTGGTGCAACTCGACGTGTCTGGAAATGATGTTTCCGGAACTGCAGAAAGCACCTCGTTCTGCAGAGCACCGCGGAGAGTGGACTTCAGCGGAAGCCTGCAGATGGGGTTGCTAGAAAGCTTTCCCGAATGACAGGATTTAACGTGCCTTTCTGTAGATGACACCCCACTGCAGCCTCCGCCTGAGACTATTGGCAGTCTTTGTAACCTGGCCTTATTGGAACTGAGGGAGACTCTTCTACTGTCTTCCTGACTCTCTGACTCAGCTGTGGAGACCAGAAGAATTTGCTTTAGAAAAAAATGAAATGTGCTAACTTGTCCGAATCAATTGGAGCACTCTTTCACCTGAGGACCTCTGGTGGGATGGAAATCAACTCTCAGAAACACCTCAGGAAATAGGAAATCTGAAGAAGCTGCTGTGCTTAGATGTCTCCAGAAACAGGTTGAAGGACTTCCTGAAGAAACCAGTGGCCTGACCTCCTTAACAGATTTCGTCACCTCCCAGAACTTATGAGAAATGATTCCGGATGGCGTTGAAAACCCAAGCAAACTGTCGATCTCGAAGGTGGATCAGAACAGACTCACACAGTTGCCCGAAGCAGGTGGAGACTGCGAAAGTCTCACGGGGCTAGGACTTACGGAGAGCCGGCCCTTGACCCAAGAGCGTTGGCAACCTAAAGAAGCGGCCGCTCGAATGCAGACCGAAATAAACTGGGGCTTTACCGAGAGCGACTGGTGGGTGCTGCAGCCGGTCTTGCGTTCGCGGCAGCAGGCGAACTCAGGTACCTGCAGAAATGTCCCAGGCGACAGCGCTTCACGTCCGGGGTGTGGCAGGGACCGGTCGCTGCACCTGCCTTTGTCCCTGACGGCCTCGGCGCTGCAGGTGCTGCGGTCACCCGACAGCCAGTCCCAGGCGCCGCTGATGCTCTAGACAGACCCAGACCGCAGCACAGGAGAGAGGGGTTTGAGCTGCCTCGCCCCCTCAGCTGCCGTCTGAACCCCCTGCCAAGAGAATCCGCCTCGCCGTGGGGCGCTGGGGAGCTCGGCCAGGGCCGCGCTGACGAAGCCTGGACCGGAGTCAGCGCCATCCGGTTTCCGGAAGACGGGAAAGATGAAGCAGACAGTGCAACAGGGCCGCTGCCTTCCAAGGTGAGTCACCTCACACCCGGGGGAGTTAAAGAGCACGAGACGACAGTGGAAGATTTAAGGAGTGTCGTGAATGCCACGATGTAAGGACTGGATTCCGACAAAGATGAGCTTCATCACACCCTTGACCGAGTGACCAGGTCTGCGTCGAAGGGCGACTCGAGTCTGACCTCCCGCGGCTCCCTCTGCGGCCGAGACGCTCCTGCCGGCTCTGAAGAGCCCCGGCCCTCGTGTGACCGGCACTGCGCGTCATCTCCCGTGGCGCGGCGAGTGCTGCTCTCTCCCAGCCTGATTCTCACGCACACCCTTGGTCTCCCGGAGTGATTTCTTGTTTTATTTGCAGTTGTTTGTAACATGCAGAATGCACTGCTGTAAACATCGGACCACTGCTTTTTTCTTATGCTGGGGTAAAGGAAAGCAGGAAGGGGGGTGTTTATCCTTTTCCCTTCCACAAAGTTCTGGGACGTTGGAACCCAAATTCTCTCAGGCCTGCTGATGAGAGACCATTTTATGTACTGGGAAAAACGGATACTTTAAAAAATCTTTTTTGTCAGCTCAGATGGTGTAAATTTAAAAACTTTGTATAGGTATTTCATAGAAGATGTATTTCTTTTGTGTTATTTTATCTTGAAAATGGTACATATTTTAGTATTTGTGTTGAAAAACAAACAAGTCCTAAAGTATTTGTTTCACTTTGTACCATCCACTTGTGCCTTACTGTGTCCTGTGCCATCAGGTCCAACCAGTTGTAAACAGTGGCATCCTTAGGCGGTGAGATGAGACCAGGAATGGGGTACTTTGAAATCAGTGTTACATTTTAATCACTGACCCACTGGTTGGATTTGTTTTTAACGAAAAAGATGAATTACCAACAATTTATAAATTATATCAGTTGATTTTTTAAAATAAAGATGAACCAAAGGGTTCGACTACTACTATTTCATTTCTTACACTTTAACTTTTCATGAATGAATCTCTTAAATGAGTGAGTGTCCGACTGTCCCTATTCCGAAGGTATATACACTTTGTAAAATAAAATACGTAGAAAAACACAAAAATAAAACTTGGTTCAGAAATTCAGTTGGTAAATAATGTACTGCAAAAGGAAGTATGATTTCTATTCAAGAACGCTTTAAAATTTCTATATCCAGATATGAAACCACAATAAAGCAAAATCAACTACTCTCAAAATAGAAAAAAAAACCCTGCTTTTTGAGTGAAATTTTGTTTTTAAAAAATTATTGCTTTTCTCTCAATGCTGATAGGTTTATTAATGGGCTATAGTAACAAATCTTCAAGTTAAATGCTTTATTCATTTTATATTTTTTAACAGAGACAAGTTTGTAAAACAAGTAACTGATAATAAATTCAGATTTTTTGATTTCTCATAAACTTTAGATAGAGTGCTAAAATGTTCTTTATTTAAAACTTTTCATTGAGATATGTTGTTGGATCCAATTTACTAGAATCTTGTTGAGTATTTTTGCATCTATGTTCATGAGGGATACTGGCCTGTAGTTCTCTTAGTTGAATCTTTACCTGGTTTGGGTATCAGTGTAATGTTAGCTTCATAAAATACTTGGGAAGCATTCCATCTTTCTCAATGTCTGGAATACTTTCAGTAGGATTGGTATTAGCTCCTCCTTGAATGGTTTGTTGGTGGAGGCTTTGTCAAAGATTTGTTGGTTGAGAAATTAAGATTTTGCTTCTTGAAACTTTATCCTCTTCCATTGGTCTATATGCCTGTCCTTCCATCAATACCTGACTAATTTGATACTTATAGCCTTATAATAAAGTATAAAGTCTGGAAGTGTGATACCTCCTGCTTTGTCTCTCTTGCTAAGGACTGTTTTGGCTATTCATGGTCATTTGTGATTCCATATCAATTTCTGTATTTTTTTTAGGTCTGAGAAGAATGATGTTGGTAATTTAATGAGTATGGCATTGAATCTGTAGATTGCCTTGGGTGGGATGGACGTCTTAACAGTGTTGATTCTTCCAGTCCATGAGCGTGGACTATTTTTCCATTTGTTTGTATAAACTTTGATTTATTTCAGCACTATTCTGTAGTTTTAATTGTAAATATCTTTCACTTCTCTGGCTAGGAGTATGCCAAAGTCTGTCTGTCTTTCTTTCTTTCTTTCTTTCTTTCCTTCTTTCTTTCTTTCTTTCTTTCTTTCTTTCTTTCTTTCTTTCTTTCTTTCTTTCTTTCTTTCTTCTTTCTTTTTGTGTGGTTATTGTGAATTAAATTGTGCTTTTTATTTGGTTATCTGCCAGTTTATTGTTGGCATAGAAGAATACAACTGTCTTTTGCACACTTATTTTGTACCCTAAGATGTCCTTTATCAGTGAAAGGAGGTTTTTGACAGATTCACTTGAATTTTCGAGTTATATGATCATATCATCAGCAAAGAAAGATACCTTAGCTTTCTCTTTTCCTACTTGGATACTCCCAATTTTCTTCTCTTGTCTGATTGCTCTAGCTAGGAATTCCAACATTATGTTGAACAGGAGTGATGGAAATGAACAGCCTTGTCTTGTTCCAGTTTTTGAGGAAAATGCTTCCAATTACTCTCCATTTAGCAATATGTTGGCTGTGGGTTTATTGAAGAGAGTTCTTACTATTTTGAGGTATGTTCCTTCTCTGCCTAAGGGTTCATAGGTCTCTATCAAGAAGGGATGCTTAGTTTTATCAAAAGCTTTTTCCATATCTAATGATAAAATCCTGCAGTTCTTGTTTTTACATCTGTTGATGTATTTAATTACATTTATGGTCTTGCAGATTTTGACCCAACCCTGCATCTTGGGGATGAAGTCTACTTGATCATGAAGGATGATTTTTGAGATGTGTTGTTGGATCCTACTTGCTAAAATCTTGTTGAGAATTTTGCATCTATGTTCATCAGGGATAGTGGCCTGTAGTTCGCTTTCTTTGTTGGATATTTACCTGGTTTGGGTACCAGTGTGATGTTAACTTCAAAAATGACTTGGGGAGAGTTCCGTCTTTCTCAATTGCTTGGAATACTTTTAGTAGGATTGGTATCAGTTACTTCTTGCACATTTTGCAGAATTCTACTGGAAATCTGTCTGGTCCAGGGCTTTTTTTTTTAAAGGAGTTTTCTTATGACAGAGTTAATTTCCTATGGTTAGTTATTGGTCTATTTGTGATCTCAATTTCTTGTTTGAACCTTGAGAGGTTGTGTGATGTCAGAAAGTCCTCCATTACATTTAGGTTATCAAGTTTGTTTCCATACAGGTGTGCATATAATCACTAATAATCTTTTAAATTTCCTCAGGATCAGTTATGACTTAATTTCTTGCATTACTGATTGTGTTTATTTGGACTTTTTCTCTTTTTCTTGGTCAGTCTGGCTAGGGGTCCATCTATCTTGTTTATCCTTTCAGCTTTATGTTTTGTTGATTTTTTTCTATGATGTTTTTGTCTCCTATGTCCTATATTTGAACTTTCACTTTGGTGATCTAGATTCTTCTACTGAAGTTATAGTTTTGGTGTTCTTGCCTTGTCAGCTCCCTTAGGTGATTTGTTAGGTTGTTAATTTGCTCTCTCTTTATTTTCTTGATGTGTGTTTGTAGAGATATAAATTCTCCTATTAGTACTGTTTTCATGAAATCCCAGAGGTTTGAGGAAGATGTTTCTTTGTTTTCATTTGTTTCCAGGAATCTCTTAATTTCTGTTTTGATTTCTGTGTTGACCCAGGAGTCATTCAATATCATGCTTTTTATTGTTCAAGTGTTTGTGGGTTTGGGGGAATTTTTTTGGTGGTGATATTTATTTTTATTCCACTGTGATCTGAGAAAGTTCTTGGCAATATTTTGATCTTGTGAACTTTGTTTATGCTTGATTTATGGCCAAAGACATGGTTAATCTTAGAGTACGTTCCAAGTGATGATGAGTAGAATGTATATTCTGTGTTTTTTGGGTTGAGTGTTCTATAGGTATCTGTTAACTCCATTTGGTCAAGTGTCAAGTTGAGGTTCTGGACCTTTTGTTGATTTTTTGCCTCTATCTATCTAGTATTAGTGGGATGTTTAAGTCCCAGGCTATAATAGTGTTAGGGTCAATATCTTTCCTTGGTTTACATGGCAGCTTTATAAAATCTGGTGCTGGGTACATTTATGGTTAGGATGGATATTTCTTGTTGATAGATAAAACCTTTTATCATTATGTAGTGTTCTCCTGTATCTTTTAAAATTTTTGATAGCTTAAAGAGTGTTTTGTCTGGTATTAAGATCGTGACTCCTGCCTTATTTTGTGATCCATTTGCCTGGAAGTTTATTTTCCATTCTCTAATTTTGAGTCTGTAGGCATTCTTTGTGGCACAGTGACTTTCCTGGAGGTAGCAAATTATTGGGTTGTATTTTTTTCTTCAGTTTGTCATTCTGTCTTTTCAGTGGTGCATTTATTGCATTCATGTTCAGGCTGATGTATTGAAATGTGATAGTTTTTTCTCTGTCATAATGCTCTTATAAGGCTGCTTTGATTTTGTTTAGCTTTTATGTTCATAAAAGTATATGTTTTCATTTTTGTGTGTATGCTGTGTGTTCTGCTGCTTCTGTGTTTGTGATCTTGTTAACTATATTGCCTTTCTTTTTTGTTTCTTTTTATTCCATGCACAGCACCTTTTTAAGTGTCTCCTGTAGAGCTGGTCTCGAAGGGATTGAATGTCTGGAAAGAATTTTAATTCTCTGTTGCTGATGAAGATTAGATTGGCTGGGTAGGAAATTATTGGTTGAAAATGTTTATCTCTGAGAACATTAAAGATTGGGGTCCAATTTCTTCTGGCCTGTAGTGTTTCTGCAGATAAGTCTGCAGCAATTCTGATTGGTCTCCCCCAGTAGATAGCCTGACCTTTTTTGCTTGCTTCCTTTAGGAATTTTTTAATAGCTACTTTTGTAGGCAAATTGCTATGTATCAATTCTCATAAGATGTCTTGCAGGGGTTCTCTGAATCTCTTGTGCTTGTATAGCTGTCTCTCTGGCCAGGTGAGGGAAGTTTTCTTAAATGTCCTTATGGAATGTTTGTTCCAAGGTGTTTTACATTTTTCCATTTTAGGTATTCCACTCAGACATAGGTTTGGTTTCTTGATAAAATTGCACATCTCTTGGAGAGTTTTTTCTTAAGCTTTTTCCCTATATTTTTAATAGATTGGGTTAATTCTATATTTGGTCTTCAAGCTCTGAGATTCTTTTTTCTGCATGGTCAATTCTGCTTCCCATGCTTGTCAGTTTGCTATTTATTTTATGGATGGATTTTTTTATTTCTAAGTATGCTTGCTTACATTTGTTCAGCTCCATTGCAGTTTCATTTAGTTTAAGCCCTTGAATTTCTTGATTTTTATGAATTCTATCCAATGATTCTGTGGTCTGGGTAAGTATCTTCTGGGTACTGTCATTCTCAGAGATAGCCATTCTTTGTGTCCAGTAGCTGTTCTTTCTAGTACTGGCTATTTTCTGGGGCTCTGATGGTTACCAGCAGTTTTTTGTTGGTTTTTCTTCATTTGTAGCAGTCTCTTTTCTTTCTCTTTAATTCTATTTCTCAGTGGAGAATGGAGAAGCAGTCACATCTGATATTTGCTCTACCTTTTGTCCTTTCTTGCGTCAGTGCTCCTGGTTTGTTCAATTATGAAGTGGGGCTGGGGGTGTGGCATTGTACTGCCTCTTTGCAGTTTGAGCACTTACTAGGGGATGGGGGAGAAAATGCAAGAATTTAGATACAACTGGCAGGTCATAATGTTTGCTATCTGGTGAGTGGGCCAGCTAGGACTCACTCTCCATCTCTGCACAATATGATCTTAGAGTGGGTATGCTTGAATAGCCCCCGAGTCCAAGACAGAGCATAAGAGGGAAAACAGAGGGAAGAAGGAGAGAAAAAGGGGAAATAAGGAGAAAGAGATGAAAAGACAAAAGAAAGAAAAAACAGAGAAATAGGAGGAGGGAAGAAAAGACAAAACCAAACAGCAAAGCATCTGAATGAGATAATTAAACAAATGAACACCCTACAAAATAAAAACACATTGATAAAGAGTTCTCAGTTTGAGTATGTCCCTATTGTGGCAAGTCCTGCAACTACAAGTCTTTTACTGCAGGTTCCCTCTTTGCTGTTCCAACTTAAAGTGTTAGACTCTTCACCCCCTGCTGCCTGCAGTTTGTAGCTGGCACATGCCTGTGTGAGGGATAGGGGCCGAAATAATTTGTCACAATATCTCTCAGAATCTCACTCTCTTCCTTTCTCTCCTAGCATGGTCACAACTTCCAGGGCATCTGGTTCACTGTAGGGGAATGGGACCTCCTATTTTTGCCCTGCCCTCCTGATCACTTTTGCTTGTTGCTAGGGTGAGTGGGGAGTCAGCTAGGCACTCACCAGTCTCCTTCTTGGTCAGTTCTGCTGTTTGCCTCTATTACTAAGCAGCTGGATTGGGGTGGGGGTGGATTGTCTGGGCTTCTGCATCTGTTATTACTCATCAGGACATGGGTACTGGGGGCAAGGTTCTCTGAGGTCATAAAGAACAGTCTTTGTGCAACACAGAGATCACCACTTGGTCTCAAGATGCAGCTCTGCTGTTCCAGTGAGGCCTCTCTGGAGCACTTCTCTGCCCAGACATTAGAGAGTCTGCTCACTCTCTCTGCTGGCTGGTCTTCCCGCCACAAGTGGGGTTGACAGCTACCTTCCCAGCAGTTGCCACAGTCTGTGGATCTTGGAACTACAGTGACAAGACTCTGGAGTCCAGTACATGCTGGGGTGGCCTCTCCCAACTGGTTCCTGGGACTCTGCCTCGGGGTCCCTTCCTGCGTTCCTGCTGTGGACCTTGCTGCTAGCGCTCAGCCTGACACTGTGGCGGTGCAGTTAGCAATCTCTCCAGCAGTTCTCCCCAAGGAAAGCTCTGCTGATTTTAGAGAATGACACTCAGCTTCTGCACTCCAGAAAGTGCTAGGCTCCAAGCAGAGCAGCTGCAGCACCAGTGGCGCTTCACCCGGGGCCGGCGGGGTGGGGAGCTCTAGCCACTTGCTCTCAAGTCCCCACTCAATCGGCCTCTCACGCTCCCACTTACACAGAGAAAAACATGCAGAATCATTCATACAATACTCACACACATAGGGACTCACACCGTCCAACTGGCTATGCTATCGTCTTCCCAGAAATCTTCATCATCATCTTTAAAATTGTACCTACCCACATCCCTCTTTCAAACTTCATTTGTGTTTTCAAGAGAAGCTGTTCATATCTGACATTCTGTATATTTTCCTTATGCCTTTGTTTTGTGTCTTTTTCTCCCATGATTATATACACTTTATGACCACAGAATTGTTCCTCAGCTCCTAGAACAGTGTCTCAATCAATGTATTTAAAAGGCTGATGTTTATACCGAATGAAACTGTAGCACAAAGACTAAATAACTTGTTCACAGTCACTCCACTAGTTAAAAAACAGGCTGACACTGGAACCCAGATAATATGATATTAGGGTCCAATTTACTCATCACCACTCTATAGTACATTTTTTTCTAAGACAGTATGCTACTATAAACAGATTGAAAAAAATAGAATTTCTTATATTTTTAAAAAGCATTAACGAAATAACTGAGGTCATTGAAAAGTATATATTGCTGACAAACATCTTCTAGGGCTGCTCATAGAAGATAGTGTGATTTTAGCAATACCAACTAAATCCCAAATATTCAGACATAGTCCTATTTACAGAAAAATAACTCACTAGAGGAAAGAAAATTTATCAAATGTTTGGATGGTTCTGGGGAGAAATTTGCATTTAGTCAAGATACAGGATTTTCTGAAATTCAGAAACAGAGTCACTCAACAAAGAGAAAATTATCCAAGAATATACCCAGCAGAGTTTATATGTGGTTTATGCTTATTATATTATTCTGCTTGGAAAATAATTGAAGCTCAAATCTACTCATTAGAAATTATTTCAGCATGCTACACTCATCAATGCAATATCTGGTTATGTACCTTAAAAATGTAATGGAATCTCGGAATCACTCCAGATACAAAAAAAACTCATACACTTTGCTCTAACACTCTTTCTTTCTTTCTTTCTTTCTTTCTTTCTTTCTTTCTTTCTTTCTTCCTTCCTTCCTTTCTTTCTTTCTTCCTTCCTTCCTTTCTTCCTTTCTTTCTTTCTTTCTTTCTTTCTTTCTTTCTTTCTTTCTTTCTTTCTTTCTTCCATCCTTCATTCCCTACTTTCTTCATTTTTCCTTGCAGTGTAAAAATGTTCTACTGGTGTGTAAAAATTCTTTCCTCCTTTCTTCTTTCCTTTCTTCTTTCTCTCTCTCTCTATTTCTTTTCTTCCTTTTTTAAAATTTATTTTATTGATCACCCAAACTCAAGACTTGTGAACTCCACATATATTCCTGGATAGAATACATTATTAAGTTCCATAGAAAACACTTCTCCAATGCTTTTTAAGTGCACTCTTTTATTTCTGTCATTGACTTTTGAAGACATTAATATATTCTAAAGTGTTATCTGAAGGTTGAATAATAAAGTTGGCAAAGTTAAAAGACCAGTTAAGTCTTTCAATTTAAGTATATACAAACATTAAAAAAAGGGACTTGGGAGCCAAGCAAATTAGGATTGAATTTTGGCATCACTCTCTCTCTAAGAGCTGTGTAATAATCTGAGTCCGAACATCTTGCATTTGTCCACCAACAACCTGAGCTTCACCACTTGCTTCACCACCTTCTCCACCAACTGCTTGCCCCTGGAATCCTTCCAGCCACCCAGTGTCAGCCCATCAGCTGTGCAGCCAGTGTGTATGCAAGCATCGGGGCTCAAGCTTCCAGATCTCCATGTTCCACTACACCACCTCTGGTGTGGCTGAGTGTCCAGGGGCCTGGGTGCAGAGATGACTGTGGGTCTGGTGGGAGTAGGAGGCATCCAAAGTGAGAAGGACCATACAAGACCTCAGTTGTATGGTCCTCAGCTTGGCCTCCTACTTGGACAAGTTGAGGCGCCAAAAGACTGAGAATTTGAGGCTGGAGAGCAAAATGCAGGAACACTGGAAGAAGGGACCCCAGGTCACAGACTGGGTCATCACTTCAAGACCATCAAGGACTTGAGGACTCAGATCTTGGCAAATTCCGTGGACAGTGCCCACATTGTTTTGCAGATTGACAGTGCCTGTCTTGCTGCTGATGACTTTAGAGTTAAGAATGAGACAGGGTTGGCCATGCACCAGTCTGTGGAGAGCAACATCCATGGGCTCTGCATGTCATTCATGCCTCCAGTGTCATTTGTCTGCTGGAAGATGGGGAGGACTTCAGTCTCAGTCATGCCCTGGAGAGCAGCAGCTCCATTCGAACCATCCAAAGGATACCACCTGCAGGATAGTGGATGGCAAGATGATGTTTGAGACCAATGACACCAAAGTTCTGAAGTCTTAAGGCAGTGAAAGCAGGGCACTCTTTGGGGAGCTGAGATCAATAAACAGCTCAGAGATTGAACGTTGACTATGATGCTATAAGAAAGGGATTGGTAGTAGTAGGACACTGTCAGGGGAGAGAGGGAGAGCACATCCCATCAAAAAGTGGACCCAAACTTTACCTGTATGATGACCAACCCTGAACTGTACCCCACATCTTTAAAATAAAAAATAAGGGAAAAAGCTTCAGAAGTTAAAAAAAGAGCTATGTGGCATCGAACAAAATTAATTACAGTTTTTTTTGTACTGTTTTCTCATATGCGATAAAGGGTAACATTACAACAACTTTTTGGAGTTGTTATGGAGATTAAATAAATTATTATACACCAAGCAATTGTATAATTGTCCAGTTCCTAATAAACTGCATATAAGCATTAATTATTGCTTTTGTGAGAAAGAAACATTTCCTCAATCCTCCTAGGTCACAAAATAAAATTGACAAAGGCTGATTAGCAATAATATTACAATAACAATAATAAAAAACATTCAAATTTATTTAATAAAAATTTAAGTGACATAGAAGCCTGCAAGTCTTGGCTTCTCTGATTCCACACTGTAAGCTATTTCCACTTGGACATATGGCAAATCCACTGTGACAAGCTATAATTCTGGAATCATTATCCCTTAGGAAAGTGCAATCCCATTGCCCTGTATTTGAATTGTCTCAAAAAACCATCATGCTTAAGTTGACCATAAAAGTTAAGATGGTTTAATGAGTAAGTACATGTCAAATTCATCTATATAGCATATGTAGTTCCATAAAGAAAAAAAATCCTCAAATAGCATGTGGCCAATGACTCATTGAAAGTTAACTTTCGGTGTCTGGGGCTGCCTAGGAACTATGGTGGTTCAGCATGCCTAAGTCTGAAAAATAAGTAGGAGAAGATGGCAATGGGACAAGTTGGACTGTGAACTCCACAAAAGGTGGCAGCTGCAGCCAGTTCCATGCACAGCTGCCGCCTCCACAAAAGGAGGCTGCTGCACTTGTCCCACACAACGTACTGCCCTGGCCACCACCACCGCCACCTCCGTGAATGGCTGGGATCGTGCCACTGCATTTTATATCTCCAATCAGTTAGCCACTCCAGACCAAGTAAGGAAAGTCCAGATGCAATAAGAGGGAAGGAAAGGGAAGGAAGAAAAATTCTGTGCCTAAAAATAAGCTGAAATCATTTCTGTCCTACATCTTCTTTGCTTTATTCTCATGGATAAAACAAGGTTTTAAAAAAAGTGAATCTAGAATATGGGTTTATGGATTCTTTTTAAAAAATGAATCTAGAATATGGGTGTATGATACCAAGTATCACATTTGTTTCACCATGGAATACTACCCCTCATAGCTTTTAAAATTCCATAGACCTCACATTAAGGTCTCTCTTTGTTAAGAGTTTCTTTGGGGAACATCTTTTTCTTACTACCCCCAGAGACCAACATTCTTCCATAGAGTGCCAAGATATCAAGCAAAAACTACTCTGAAATCTAAAGAGTGATAATCTTGCTGTGTCAGATAACTTAAGAACTATGGGGTTTTAAAAGAATTAGCAATGCTGGTATTTCCATAAATTATATAGATAACTTTACCATTATAGAAACATGTTAAAAGCCTTACAATGTCCAAGAAGCTATCACATTCTTTGAGCTACAATCTTGGCAGGTGTTAGGGCTGAGAGTAGAGACCAGCAATTTAGACTTAAGTTAGATATATAAATACATTTTTACAATTAAAATATTTTTAATAAACAGAAGTAACTATAAAGTTCTGAAATGTGCCTGAGATAGTGTCATGTTAGAGAACAGGGAAATTAAACTGAGCAAGGTTTAGTGTAATAAGTGGGAAAAAACAAAACCATTTCATAATTTATCCCATCAAATTCAAGCAGCTTTAACAAACTTGTTACACCATCAATAACAGAACTTCCCCAGTGGTACTTTCAACATAATGGCAATATTCTCCCAGTGATATTTGGTGAACTCAATAAAGAATGGTTTGTTGGTCTATATATCTACACAATGAAGAACTCAAAGAGCCAACTTCAACAAAAAATAAGCAAGTAAAAATTTTATGTATGTTCTGCCATGTAGTTCACTTGTTATTAAAGCTTCAGGTCTTAAAAAGTTGTGTGTAATGGATTCTGTCTTGATGCATTTTGCTTTTACAGATAAAAGTGTTACTGATGTTTGAGAATCATGACATGGCTCAAGACTGAGCCAGACACTTGCATTCAGATGAGTCCTTTTCCACTCGTGGATGACCCGTGGGACCCCTCTTGCGCCCTTTCCTCTTCCTTCCCATCTCTCCCCTGTTCTCCTTCCTGTCTTCCCACAGTGCGTCTCTGGTTTCTGTTGAGGGAAGGGAAATCAGAGTGCTCCAGCTGGCTGCTTCTCCAGCTATTACTAAAGCGCCTCCCACTTAATCACCTAACATGAGGGTGCAGGGGGCACTTTTACTTCTCCTTTGCTCAGGTGGAGGGAGAAACACCCTGTGTACTCATTCTGCTACTATTTCAACTTTAGGTACTATTTCAACCTCTACACTTAGTCTGGAAGAAGATTTCATCAACTATTCCTTGAAGACGTTTGAGTGATTGAGCCCAAATCAGGAAGAGTTGATTGGTGGTAGTGGAGAGGGTGAGTGATTGAGACCCTGATCAAATTATTTTGTCCTTTGGTATCACACAGGGGCCCTCACTGTCCAGACCTTGGGAAGAATGTTACTCTCAGAGATGTGTCAAAAGTGTACTATGGACAACTCCTCTATTAAATTGCTCACCTACCTCTGCTTGAATTCTCAATGTCCCCTTTTTTAGGAACCTTCCTTCTTTTTGTATTTTATTATAGCGATGTGGGGTACAAGTGAGGATTAGCTACATAAGTAAGCTGCATGCAGGTGAAGCATAACCTTCCCTATGATGGCTCTATCTTTTCTTCTTTTCCCGAAGCAACAACTTTGTAATCAGTTACCTTCATCCTTTCTGATGTCTTGTGCATTTCACAGCTCAACCACTAATAGCACTGACTTATCTCTTCCACTGGGACAGGGATAGGGACTCTGTTTCATGGTCCTACATCTACCCTTTGAAAATGGCAAAATTGGCCAGGCTCGGTGGCTCAGCCTGTAATCCCACGCTTTGGGAGGCCGAGGTGAGTGGATTGCCTGAGCCCATGGGTTCGAGACCTGCCTGGGCAACTTGGCGAGACCTCATCTCTACAATCAATCAAAAATTAGCCGGGCGTGGTAGTGCATGCCTGTAGTTCTGGCTACTTGGAAGGCTGAGGAGGAAGGATCACCGGAGCCCAGCAGGTTGAGGCTGCCGTGGCTGGGAGTGGCCATTGCACTCCAGTCTGGGTGACAGAGTGAGACTCCAACTCAAGAAAAAAAAGAAAGAAAATGGTAAAGTAACTGCTGGTTACTCTGTTGCCTGGATGGATAAAAGGAGAGTAGAAGAACAGCAGGGTTTTTTATTTTGAGCTTTATTTAGTTTTCTCTTGTGGTATCTGAAATCAGATCAGAAATTTCCTTTGAATCCATCCTTCCTCAAAAGTAATTTGAATTTCTCATTACCTTAATGTTGACCATTTCATGTAAACCAATACCCTGTGCTTATTATGTTAAAACCTACTTATCCATTGCTTACAAGCCTTGAGTTACTTAAGAAAGTATCCTCCATTAACTTGAAAATGAAAACCAGTATCAAATGAATTATTTCTCACTAATCTGGGAGGCTAAACATTATTTCCTTCCTCATCTGGGGATAATTAATGCCTAATACAGGGAGAAAGGCACTGAGATAAATCAAGACTAAATTGAGACTACAATTTCATTTTACATATAGAAGAAAAGACGTTGATTGAAATAGCGTCTTGAAAAATAAAACATTTTCCAGCAAGATGGCGACGGGGCAGCCTGGTCTGTGAGACCCTCCACAAAGGAGAATGCAGAGGGTCTCTGGCTCTCTCCCTGGGGGCTGTGGATCCCAATGTCGGCAGGCGGCTCTTCATATGGAGCTTGGCCATGGCCACCGCTGGGGCATTACTGAGGTCTGGACAGCCACTGCAGCTGCAGACGCAGCAACTGCCGGTGCTGCCGTGGCCTCCATGGGGACCATAGAGCATCGTGCCACCCGTGCCTGAGGTGATCCACGACTTCGGTCCTTGAAGCCCCTGCAGGCAAGATCTGCTGGGATCGCTGCCACCTCTGCTGCCACCGTGACGTCCTGCCGGCTTGGGTCTCCTCCCAAGAGGAGACCTGTGCCCTGAGGCAGGCTTCTAACTCCAGCCTCTGCCCAGTTCCTGTCTGGCCCCACCCCCTCTGGGGCGAGCAGCTGAGATAGCACCGCCTGCTGGAGATTCAAGGTAACAACCCCGAGATGGGAGAAACAAGCTTGAAAAACAGACACAGGCCAGATTTGAGTGGTGAACTGAGTGGTGATCTGAACTGTCCTTCACAGCAGGTCAGGGGCAACTGACCCCCACTGTGAACAAATTTACCAGCTTGAGAAGACAGCTAGAAATCAGAACTGAAAGGACATTGGACTTAAATGAAAAGCCTCAGAGTGTGCTAGATTGGTTCTGTTAGCTTAATGACATGATTCTATTCCTACTGTTTTGTTTCTTTTTTTTCCTTTTCCTTTTCTTCTCTTTTCTCCTCTCTGTAAACCATGTCTTTGTATAGAGGAACAGCACACCAATAAGGTGGTTGGTTAGCTTGTATGTTAGCATCATTGTATGTTATAGTTTTTTTTGTATGGGAGTTGGTTAGTCTGTAGCTGTGGTCTGTTGTTTTTATCTGTTTTAGTTTAGGTCTCTCTCTCCATTTGTTGGTACACTCATCTGTTTCCCTCCTTACTCCTCTGTCTCTCCCCGCCCCCTTCTTCCCCCCACTGTCTTCTCCATTCTCTTCCCTCTGCTAACCTCATTTTATTTCAGGGAGTAAACCTGCAGTGCCACTGCATGAACAGATTCCAAGGCAGTGGGAAGTGGGTTTCAGATTATTCATACACCTGACAGCAGATACCAGGACCTGCATATAGATTTTGAATCACAGCTCCACCCTTAAATAAATAGCAAAACTGCAAAAAGGACCACCCCCAACCAACAGTGCAACTCCAGAATTGAACAAAGTAAGGGGGCATACATAAAGAAGAATAGGAGATTGAACAAACAGAAGTAAAAGCAATCCTTCTATCCCTGAATAACAGAATTAAAGAAGACAGTGATGTGGAGGGAAGGAAAAAGTAGGGAGGGAAAAAATTGCACAAATGAAGAAAAACCAAAAGAAGAATATAAGTCTCACACAGACCCCTGGGAGGTCAGACACTGAGAAAACAGACTCTGGAACACAAACAATGAAGAGCCCCCCAGAATGACGGTCACATGCAACAAACCCAGACATCAAGACATTAATAGATAGAATTTAAAAAATTGAGGAGACAAGAGGAAAATAGGAAGGAGCTGATGTCCGAAATAACAGCAGTAAAGAATACTGTGATGGAAATAAATAACAAACTAATAAGCATGGAAAGCAGAATTAGCCAAGCAGAAGAAAGAATCTCAGAGCTCGAAGACCAAAACACAGAAGTAACACAAACTGTCAAGAGCATAGAAAAGAAGCTCAGAAAGACAGAACAAAAACTTCGAGAGATGCATGATCACTTCAAGAGACTGAACCTACGAGTAATTGGCCTTCCTGAGGCAGAGAAACAGAGGCCACACTGGAACAAACATTTCATGAAATCATTCAAGAAAACTTCCCTCATCTCATCAATGATGAAAAAATTCAAACACAAGAGACTCATCTGCAAGACAACAAATGTGAAGACCAACTCCCAGACACATAATAATCCACCTAAACAAAGTAGGTATAAAATAAAAAATCCTAAAGGCTACAAGAGAAAAAGGTCACACTATGTATCAGGAAAGACCAATTAGAATAGCAGCAGATTTATCTACAGAAACCCTCTAGGCTAGGAGAACTTGGAGCCCTATCTTCAAAGTTCTAAAAGATAAACAATTTCAGCTGAGAATAACCTACCCAGCCAAGTTAAGCTTCATCAGTGAGGGAGAATTGAAATATTTCCCAGATATCTAATCCCTGAGAACCTATGCTGCCACCAGACCACCACTAGAAGAAACACTTAAGAAACTATTGAACACAGAAGAAAAGGAAAAAAGAAAAACAACATTCTTCATAAGAGTATAGGCAAAAGATTAAAAACACACATATTATAACTCAAACCAAAAGAAAGACAACACACAAACAGGAAGAACAACAACTCTGTAAGAACATTATGATAGGGATCAACTCTTACATTTCAATAATTAGTTTGAATGTGAACAGACTAAATGCACCACTGAAAAGACATAGAATGACAAAATAGATAAAATATCACCAGGCAACAATCTGTTGCCTTTAAGAGACTCACCTCACTAGAAAGGACACTCACAGACTCAAAGTAAGAGGATGGGAAGCAAATTTTCAGGCGAATGGAACACAAAAAAAGGAGTCACGATCTTAATTCCAGACAAAATACCCTTTAAGCTATCAAAATTAAAAAAGATACAGAAGGCCACTACATAATGATAAAAGGTTCAATCCATCAACAAGAAATATCCATCCCAAACATATAAGCACCAAACATAGGAGCACAAACTTTCATAAAGCAGCTCCTAGGTAAACTAAAAAAAGACATTGACTCTAATACCATCATAGCCAGGGACTTTAATACCCCACTCACAACCCTAGACAGATCATCAGGACAAAAAATCAGCAACAAGATCTGAAACCTCAATGTGACTTTTGATCAAATGGACTTAAGTGATACCTACAGAACCCTCCATCCAAAGACCACAGAATACACATTCTACTCGTCACCTCATGGAACATACTCTAAGATCGACCACATACTTGGCCATAAATTAAGCACAAGCAAATTTAAAAGGACTGAAATTTTACCATGCACCTTCTCGGACCACAGTGGAATAAAAATAAACATTAACACCAACAAGGTCCCCGCAAAACCCACAAAGACATGGACACTAAACAGCATGATGCTAAACAACTCCTGGGTCAAGGATGAAATCAAAACAGAGATTAAAAGATACCTGGAAACAAATGAAAAGGAAGAAACACCTTTCCAAAATCTCTGGGACACCATGAAAGCTGTAGTAAGAGGCAAATTTATATCCCTACAAACACATATGAAGAAAATGGAAGGATCACAAATTAACAGCCTAACAAGCCACTAGGGAAACTGGAAAAGCAAGACCACAAAAACCCTAATTTCAGCAGAAGAATCCAGATCACCAAAATAAAAGTCCAAATCCAGGACATAGAAGACAAAAAGACAATACAAAAAAATCAATGAAACAAAAAGCTGGTTCTTTGAAAGGATAAACAAGATTGATGGTCCCCTAGCTAGACTGACCCAGAAAAAGAGAGAAAAAGCCCAAATAAAATCAGAAACACAAAAGATGAAGTCACCTCTGATCCTGAAGAAATACAAAATATCATTAGAGACTACTATGTACACTTGTATGGAAACAAACTTGAAAACCTCAAGGAAATGGAGGACTTTCTGTCATCACACAACCTCCCTAGGTTGAAACAAGAAGAAATTGAGACCCTAAAAAGACCAATAACAATCAAGGAAATTGACTACATAATAAGAAAACTACCTGCAAAACAAAAGCCCTGGACCAGATGGCTTTCCAGCAGAATTCTACAAGACATTTAAGGAGGAGCTGATACCAATCCTACTGAAGGTATTCCAGGCAATTGAAAAAGATGGAACTCTCCCCAAATCATTTTACGAAGCTAACATCACATTGATACCCAAGCCAGGTAAAGACCCAACAAAGAAAGAGAACTATAGGCCAATATCTTTGATGAACATAGATGCTAAAATTCTCAACAAGATCCTAGCAAACCGGATTCAACAACACATCTCAAAAATCATCCATCATGACCAAGTAGGCTTCATCCCTGGGATGCAAGCCTTGTTCAACATTCGTAAAACAATAAATGTAATTAAATACATCAACCGATGCCAAAAAACCCCCCCACATGATTATATCATTAGATGCAGATAAAGCTTTTGATAAAATCCAGCACCCCTTCTTGATTAAAACCCTCGAACATCTAGGCATACGAGGAGCATACCTCAAAATAGTAAAAGCCATCTACGAGAAACCCACAAACAGCATACTCCTAAATGGACAAAAATTGGAATCATTTCCCCTGAAAACTGGAACAAGACAAGGATGCCCACTCTCTCCCCTCCTGTTCAATATAGTATTGGAAGTCCTGGCTAGAGCAATCAGAGAAGAGAAGGCAATCAGCGGTATCCACACAGGAAAAGAGGAAGTCAAACTATCTCTCTTTGCAGGTGACATTATTGTGTACCTTGAAAACCCAAGAGAATCTGTCAAAAACCTCCTTACACTGATAAAGGACTTTGGCAAAGTCTCAGGATATAAAATAAATGTGCAAAAGACAATCGCATTTCTTTACACCAATAATAAACAAACAGAAACCCAAATAAAAACCACAATTCCATTCACAATAGCCACAAAAAAATGAAATACCTTGGCATCTTCCTAACCAGAAACGTGAAAGACCTTTACAATGAAAACTACAAGACACTGCTCAAAGAAATCAAAGATGACACAAACAAGTGGAAAAATATCCCATGCTCATGGATTGGTGTTGGGAGCCAGCTGTGGAGGCCCACCTGAGCGTTAGGGATCCAGGTGGGCTATGGACCCTGAGACCACCAGGTTGGGTTCAGGAGCTGAAGGCCCATTCCCTCCTCCCTTCTTTGTTGTTTGGCATGACCCACTAGCAGGGACTTTGACGATCTAAGCGTGAAGTCCTGAGAATACGACAGGCATGGCTGACTCTAGGGATCCATTGTTCCCGTTTCTCACAGACTGCGGTTTCGGCTTTGAACTTAACACAGTTCAAACTCAGGTCACATCTGGGAGCCTCATATATGATACAAGCTTCTTTATAAGATTTAAAAGTATATTTGTAGAATTAGTATGTACATTCAGAGAGCTGTTTCCAGCTTTAGATGGTATAGATGATTATCTAGGGTTACCAGAAATGGCCCAGCACGAACTTTGGACTGGGCCACATTCCTAAGGACCCAGCATCCACTTTGGGCTGGGCTGCATTCTTTTAAACCTGTTCTTTAGTTACAATTAGTGTAGGTTTTTTCTACTTATAAAAGAAACTGAATTTATTTTATTCATAGAAAGTATTGTAGAATAGGTCATGCTACGTCAGGGAATTTTGTTAGTTCGAGCATGATCAAACATGATACTTTAAGGTTTTATAAGAATACAGCTAACTTTAGAAATTTCATTGTTTCCATTTTCTACTAATTGCGGTTTTGGCTTTAGTACAATTACAGTTTGTATTTGGGTTTTATTTTAGTAGCTTTAGTGCTGGTGATCAGCTTTTATGTATTAGGATTAGGAATTAGAAACTTTTATAGAAATTAAGATATTTACATAGGATTTTAGAATAGCCATTTTGTTAAGAGATTATAATCAATTGTTCCTGGAAATGGCCCAGCATGTTCTTTGGACTGGGCCACATTCTTTAGGAACTGGTTTGAGCTATAATTAAGAGTTTTTTATAGTACAGGTAAAATTAGCACAGAATAGAAAGGTATTAGGATTTAAGTCAGTCATTAGGTATTGGGAATGCATAAGTTTTAGAAGTTATTGATTATTAGAATATTATGGTGTTAGAATTGTTGTATTGTTTGTGAGGAACATTAACAAAGCATAAGGAACAGTGAAATAATATTGGGATTGTCCTTCCTCATGCTTGAGGAAACACCTGGTGGGTGGGGGGACGCCCCTCATCCACCTGGTTTTGTGTTCACATGAAAATCTTGTGATCTTGCCTGTGAAACTTTAGGATAAAAGGCTTATGGTTTGCCCCATCAAATCGGCTTCTGCACTAGACAGAGTCCAGTCTCTTTCTTTCTCCCCCCTTCTCTTTCTTTCTCTTTATTTCTCCAGAATAATTGCTGATGCTGCCCCACCTTCCAGGGACCCTCTAAATCCCTCTGCAAAGGCTGGCCCCTTCTAGATTGGAAGAATCAACATTGTGAAGATGTTCATCTTACCTAAGGCAATCTACAGATTTAATGCAATACCCATCAAATTACCAGGAACATTATTCTCAGACCTAGAAAGAACAACACAGGAATTCATATGAGAACACAAACGACCAAGAATAGCCAGAACAATCCTCAGTTAAAAAAAAAAAAAAAAAAAAGCAGGTGGTATATTATCAGACTTCAAACTTTACTATAAAGCTACAATCATCAAAACAGCTTGGTATTGGTACAGGAACAGGCATATAGACCAATGGAATAGAATTGAGATTCCAGAAGCTAAACCTCAATTTCTCAACCAACTCATCTTCGATAAAGCCTCCACCAGCTACCACTGGGGAGAGGAGAACCTATTCAATAAATGGTGCTGGGAAAACTGGCTGACCACATGCAGAAGATTGCAACAGGACTCCTACCTATCCCCATATACAAAAATTAATTCCAAATGGATCAGAGACCTAAATGTAAAACCTCAAACCATAAGAACCTTAGAAAATGAGGGACATACCCTCATGGAAATTGGAACTGGCATCCAATTCCTGAATAAAACCCGGAACCCACAGGCCATAAGAGAGAAGATAGACAAATGGGACCTCATTAAACTGACAAGCTTCTGCAAAGCCTAAGAAACCATCAAGAGAGCAGGGAGACAGCCTACAGACTGGGAAAAAGTATTTGCCAACTCCAGGTCTGACAAAGGCTTAACATCTTGGATCTACAAGGAACTCAAATGTGCTGAAAAGAAAAAAGCAAACAACCCCATTATAAAATGGGCAAAAGATATGAACAGACACTTCTCAAAGGAAGACATCTGAGCAGCCAACAGACACATGAAGAAATGCTCAACCTCACTAATCATCAGGGAGATGCAAGTCAAAACCACACTGAGATACCACCTAACTCCAGTCAGAATGGCAATTATCAATAACTCAAAACATAACAGTTGCTGGAGAGGGTGTGGCAAAAAGGGAACACTTCTACACTGTTGGTGGGAGTGCAAACTAGTGCAACCTCTGTGGAAAACAGTATGGTGCTTCCTAAAGGCTCTAAATATTGACCTCCCATATGACCCTGCAATCCCCCTGCTGGGAATATACCCTGAAGAACTCAAATAACTGTATAGAAAAGATACTTGCACATGTATGTTTATCACAGCATTGTTTACAATAGCAAGAACCTGGATGCAACCATGCTACCCATCAAAAGAGGACTGGATTAAAAAAATGTGGTACATATACATGATGGAATACTATGCAGTCATAAAAAAGAACATAATCATGAATTTCACAGCAACCTGGATGGAACTAGAGTCTATAATACAGAGTGACCTCTCACAGAAAGATCTGAGTGTCACATGTTCTCACTCATATAGTGGACCTTGAACATCCAACATAATAGTATAAGAAAATGACTGACAGTGGTGGGAAACTATGGGGGGGGAAGGGAGATGGGATTAACGGTAGTAAATATCTGTCTGGGGACGAGGAGACACCTCTCATCAACAAGGGTGCCTGAACGAAGCATATTTGTATACCTAACCCTTAACTGTACCCCCAATATCATAATAAAAAATATTGATAAAAAAAATCCAGCTACCTTTCTGACCATGAGATTCTGAGACTATGTTTTATTATGTGGATTATGTTTTCACACGTCAGATGACAAAAAGAGAAGCAACCCAATACTGATGGTACCCACTAAGTCCCATTCGACTTCTCTGAATACAGAGTGAAACCACAAATTTCCTATCAAACGTATCTTCCCCAAACTAAGAGCAATGTGTTTATAACAATAAGCACTCATTAAGCACTTACGATACTTTGAGCCAGCACTTGAGCGGATTTTTTCCATGAGTTATCACGTTTATAGTCAAAGTTCCTCCCCCTGAAATGCCTTTTGCTTCCACTCACCTCCTTGAGGTTTTTGCTCAAATTTGCCACCTCAGTACAGCTTTTCCTTGTTGTCTGACTTAAAACAGCAGCCCTGTCTTTCCAGCATTTTTTTTCCTTTTTGTAGGTTCTCATTTTCATAGTATCTATCACCAGCAAGCATAGCACACATCTTACAAATGTGCTTGTCTATTGCCTGTCTCCCCATGGATATTGTAATTATTTGCTTATAACTTATATCTGCTTTCTTCAGTGCTATCGCGCCAAAGCCTAGACATCGGTACCCCAAAATACTGGTTTAATGAATGTTTTTCGTATTTGCAAATAACCCCTTGAGATAGTATCCACCTATTTTGTTGGAGAAACTAAGCCTGAAAAGATCAAGTGACTTGCTAAAGTCACAAAGCTAGTAACTATCAGGCATGTTTGCAGACTTCCAAGGTCAAGCCTTTGCATTCATTATGCTGCTTCCAGAAATTGGACTCAGCCAGCCAAAATGTGTCTATTTGTTCTACAGATTTATGTGCCACAGATTTACCTTTGAATAAAGTGTGACATGTCTGGAAATTATACAAAGGGGATGTACCTTTTAAATACCCTTCATGACTGGTCCTCTTTAAGAAGGTCATTCACTTTGAATAAGCACATAGTTCTGGAAGGTATACAAATGAAGTGATAAGGGAGACCAGGGATCAGCTCAGAGCATCTGTAGCAATGCTAGAAATCAATGTGTTGAACTGAGTGTCATGAAACATTTGCTGAGATAAGAAAATGAGTTATATACAATATTTAAGTATATGTAAGGACTTTATTTGAAAGAAAAAATAGTGAAAAATTGACAGATATTTGAAGTCTTCATATCACATACAACATACTTAACAGTATACACATTCACTCTGCAATATATGTATCTTGCTTATTTTTCTTTCTTCCTCTTGTCCATTTTAAAAATAAAATTAAGTAAATCAATTTTCTATTAAACATAACATATATACACAGTTTTATTATTTTTTTCTTTTCCTGCTTTCAAACAATGAAAGCCACAAGCATTTGAGGAGTTTGAGGAATAAAATTTATTTTGCTATTGCCAGAATGGAAATAGATAGTTACATTCAGAAAGCATCTAGTTCAAGGAAAATAAGGTATATAGATCAGTTGAAAGTATCAATAATCATCCAGTCACTCCTACTTTTCCTGATCAGCTGTTTCCTTCCCAACCTTCTTATAGACTAGAGCGACAAGGATATCATGACATCTGGGAGGATCTTAAGACTGAAATATTATAGTGAGTATAGGTGAATAATTTTTTAGAAAGACAGATTCCCTAAATTATTTCGTCTATTTTTTCTGTATGTATTGCAAATGCTTATTTTACTCTTTGTGATCTATGGAATAAATCAGAAGTAAGATTTGGCCAAATATGGCAACTAATATTATTACAAGTGTTTAATAATTAAATAAGTATTAATTATTAAGTAAATAATAGATACATGGGAAACAGAATCTCACCAATATAAGATGTTCACAATGTGTGTTTGGTCACATGAACACATTGGTGGAAACAACAGACACTGGACGCTGCTAAAGAAGGGAGGGGGAAGAGTTAAGGGGTGCACAAACACACACTGGGTTCCAAGTCCAACATCAGGGGGAAAGAGGGCCCACTAGAAGCCCGGTCCTCACCTGTATGCAGTTTACTTATGTAGCAAATCTGCACGTGTACTCCACAACCCTAAAACAGAATAACCACCATCAACAGAAACCACCATGTGTAGAATCTATGGGAAGTGAAAATGGTTACTTTCTAGACTTTACACAAAAGAATATCGTGTCACCACGTCTGGAGTGGTGAATGCTAAGGTAGGGCCAAAAGTCATTCCAAACTTCCTTCTGAAGTGAAAGGAAGTTCAATGAATTGATTCTTTACTCAGGGAAATGAAATTACATAACTAGTCCCAAAGAGGTTCCACTAGGACTCTCATTTAGTTTTATGAGCTGGCAGTTCTTGCCTGAACCCAATGTGATTGTAAAATGTGTAATTTAAAACAGACTAGAGATAGGTTAACACTTTCAGTTTGTTGCAATTCACCTCCATTTTCCTGGTTGACAAATTCTTTAGTAAATGCAGGCAAAGCTTTTGAAGTGATAAATGTAATGATTCGTGTCCATTTTCCATTCCTCCAATATACTTTATCAATACACTTGGAATATTGTTCTTTACCAACAAACTGGGAATAAGTAAATCAAAGAAGGTTAGAGGTTAAGCAAGTAACAATAAACCAAGTTGCAAATATTTGAATATTTTCTTCCACACCTGTCCTTTTGAACAGGGAAAATATAAAAAATCAGTAAGGATAGATTTTATAGGCATAAATGTTTAACAAACTTATATGGAAATCATATTAGCTTTTAAATGAGTTTCTGAAATTTGTCTTCACATTATGATATTAGTGATGGTATAAAGAAGAAACAAAGTGATGTCAGGGTGCATGGGGTGTAGTTGCTCTATGGGTTGTGACTTCACCATATAGAAGGATTTTAAAGCAAATCCAAAGTAAGGTTTAAAGGGAAGTTCATTTAGAGAAGAAACACATTCAAGGGAGAGCACAGGTGTCTCAAAAAGAACAACACACACTTGACTTTAACAAGAAGGCTTATATAATGTCTACAATGAGAATTAAGCAAACTACAGCATGGAGGGCTGTATGTATTTGATCACAAGTTTTGATTATGATCTTTCAACCATTTAAGGTTCCACAGACCTTCTTAATAATGAGAGTTACTTTCTAACTAGATTCGTGCTTTTCTTAGAACATCATGTCTCTATGTTTAGGGTAATCCCCTTTTGTTTCTATGATTGACTGCACTAGTAGTTCCACATTCCAACCCACAAGGTGACCAGGTCTAATATGCCTGACTGGTCAGGTGAAGGGTATGTATCACCAGGAAAGATGCCTGAATGCTGGACCATCCTGTTCCTCATTTATCTAACTTAGACTTGCCCAGGAAAAATTGTCTCACGACATCTAAACCACGTGATGTGCTATGCTAGCTATGCCTGCCTCAAAAACACTCTTTATGCACACCGATTAAAAAGCGATTCTTTGCACCTTCTCAAAAAGGCAAAATAGCTATTATCTCAGTAGTGACTTCTGGACAAGTCACAAAATGATAATGAAAATCATACTTTAATGGTATTTTATATAATATTTTATGTAACACACAAAATGAAAAATTACAATAATATTTGTGTTTTGGAATACGTAGTTTGGTTTTTAAATGAGATAAATTACAGATATAATACATTATCTTTCAATTTTATGAAAGAAAAAAATTAAAGAGTAACCACTATACCATAATATACATAAAATGGCATATTATGTTGAAAGCTTTAGAGTAACACCCACCACATTCTTTATGCATAACATTATGCTAATAACTACCCTTTTAACGTCAAAAATCCAGAGCTAATCAGTCACTTGTGGTCCAGGGCAAAATTGCTCATTTTCTTACCCACTTCTCAAGAACTACATACTTAGCTGAATATTGACTTTGCATGCACAGAACTCTCACAGTCTCTGTAACATATGCACACCTAAAGGGTAAGAGTGGGTGAAGACAGGGAAATATACACCCCCTAAACACAAGCTTACAATAGTGATGGCAGCCCCTGCAGAAGGAAACCATTTATTGAATACATAAAGATACAATGGTGTCAGATTTAGGATACGAGAGCATATACCTTCCTGAAAGATAACCTCAAAGATGATTTTTCAAAATGTTTATGCTTTATTCAAAATATATTATAATATACTACAGTATATTCATCAACCCATGTATAATATTGTAAGTTCAAAAGTATTATGATTACAGGATTCACTTGCACACTCTTCAAATATTGTGTGTAATTTCAAGTGATTCTGTCAATATTCTTAAGGAATTACTGAGAAAAATCATATAGTAACACCTCAAAAACAAATACATAATTCAATGATCAAGCTATGTATTTTTCTCTATTCTGAAACACTGGTGCTGTTTTCAGAAGATAAACTCCTTTTAAGCATTTGTTCAGTCCTCCTCTTAAGGGCATGGTAATTAATGTTCATACCCCTCTAATTAATCAATGACAGACTCATTTAGTATGCTAGAAACAACTCTTCTATGTTTTTTAGTCTTCCTTTCCACAGTAGAGAAGATCAACTTGTTAAATAAAAGCATAACTTTTTTTTCCTAAGTAATATCATTTCCTTATCTGCACATTCATTGATTTCTGTGATAGTAAAAATAATCATGTGTAGTGCATCAGTGATCTTTAGTGATTCACTAGAGAAGGTTGCCTTTTGAAGGTTTTAAAAATAAATTTAGTAGAATTTTTATTTAGTAGGATTGAACATAAGTTTAACAATGATTAGGTTTGTAACCCTATCACTGCTTTTCTTTTTCTTCATCAACCTATGTAGACATGTTAAGACCAGCTATAAGAAATCTTACAAATGCCAATAGGAAGAAAAGAACCAATGTGTCATCTCTCCCTACACATATCCTGAAAAATTTCCGTGATCAGGTTACATAAAAGGCAAAAAACTTCATCTGACACCGAAGAGAACCAGTATGCTTAAAGAGAAAATTATTGAATGAAAACAGAGGGATATGCACACTAACAGATTGGTATGATGAACAAAAGAACATGGATAACTCTCAGAAATAAAGCGGTAGTGCTATGAAAGGTTAGAAAGAAGGAAACAATAGTAGGTCTGCCATCATAAATCATCCTTCATTCTATGGGAATATATTTTGTAATTTACCTTGATTCTATATATTTATTTGTTTTTATATTCAAGGGGCACATGTGTCAGTTTGTTACACAGGCATATTGCATGATGGTGAGGTTTAGGCTTCTATTGAACCTGTTGCCCAAGTGGTAGGCATGGGACTCCGTGGGCAGTTTTTCAACTTTTTCCTCCCTCCAAGTTTTTCCTCTTTAGGAATCCCATACTATGCAAATATCTTGATAAACCAAAATGCAAAAATGCATTGGGAATTCAGCTATGAAAGTTTTAAATTCAGCCTCTGCGATTACATCAAAATATGATCTTGACTAAGACATTTAATCTTTTGGGTCACAACTTTCCTATATGTATAATGAGAGAGTAGAAATAGATAATCTTTAAAGTAATTTTCAACTCTATGGCTTGTATCTTCAAAGACTTAAAAAATAAAGTTTTCTTTAACAAGAATGTTTTCCAGGAGCAAACTTTTCTCTGTATAAACCTTCTTGAAATAATGTAATCATATTTCATTTTTCCACAATTCTATCACACTAAAAATATTTTCTAAAATCATATTTATTATTTTGCACATAAATATAAATATCTTCAATTTTGAGATTGCTGAGGTCAGAGACCATGAACCATGGGTATCTAGTACTAAAAATATGCTTAATAAATTCGTACTGCATGAATGAAAGAATGAGAGTAAAGGAAGATGTGCATCAATTGTTCAGTGATTAAGTGAACCATCTTTTAAGAATCTATGTTTTAATAATCTGGGTTTTTTGTATAAGAAAAGTATAGGGATAAATTTATGTTTCAAATCAACTGGGTGAAAACCGTTATTCAAAAATTGGTGTTAAGAGTTTTGAATGTGAGCCAGGTGTGGTGGTTCCCAGCTGTAATTCCAGCTGCTGCTTGGGAGGCTGAGGCAGGAGGGTTATTTGAGCCCAGGAGTTTGAGACCAACCTGTGCAATTTAGCAAGACCCTATCTCTACCAAAATAAAAATACACATAAAAAATAAAAATGAGGCAGCTACTTGAGAGGCTGAAGTGGGAGGGTCATATAAATCCACAAATCTGAGGCTGCAGTGAGCTATGCCTGGGCTACTGCACTCCAACCAGGGCAACAGAGTGAGATTCCATCTTAAAAGAAAATAAAAGAAATAACTAAAAAAAGTTCTGAATGCACATTGGAAATTTTTTTAAGTAGAATTTTTCATTTCTTGTATTCTCTTCAGTCAAGTAAATTCTAGAGAAATCAAAAATTTTATTAGACCAAAACAACCCCTTAAAAATACTGTAACAAGTTGCTAAAATTTTATATATTCTTTGGCAATAAAATCTCCTTGAAACCTATTCCATAACTATTAAAAATGTTGATACATTTAAGTGCTTAAAAGACTGTAATATCCAAAAGAAAAAAAAAGTTACTATTAATATAGACTAAAAGGGGAAAAATTAGCACACTTGGTAAGAGTGGTTATTATTCCTGGCTGATTCAGTGGCTCAGTAATCCCAGCACTTTGGGAGGCCAAGGCGAGTAGATTGTCTGAGCCTGCGGGTTCGAGACCCACCCGGGCAACTTGGTGAGACCTCCTGTCTACAATAAATCAAAAATTAGTCAGGCGTGGTAGTGTGCCCCTGTAGTTCCAACTACTTGGAAGGCTGAGGTGGAAGGATCACCAGAGCCCAGCAGGTTGAGGCTGCAGTGACTGGGAGCATGCCACTGCACTCCAGTCTGGGTGACAGAGTGAGACTCCAACTCAAAAAAAAGGAAGTTATTATTCCTAAGAAAAAGAAACTCCTATAAATCAACAGATAAACCCCAACATACTAATAGAAAATTAGGCAAAAGCTTAAATAGGTAAGTCATCTAAAAATTCTGATCAATTAATTAAATATATTCCAACATTATTATTTCTAAATAAATGCAATGGAAAGTAGTTAATTGTTCCAGTATCAAGCAGAGATGAAAAATATTACAACACTCATAGTTACTGAGTGTGAAGAAACTCATGTACAGCCAGTAGAATTTTCTCTAGCACTGTATCATATGTTCAAGTTTAAAATTAACTTCACCCTTTGACCCCAAATCATGTTCCTAAATCTTTTCTTAAGAAAGTAATCTCACTAGTGAGATATGCATCAAAAGAGACTGGAGAGTAAATTACAGAAATACCCAATGCGGTGAAAAATTCCCAATTCAGATTAAAAAAAAAAAACGACAGTTATACATATGCATAGAAATATTCAATAGTGCACAATACATGTTTGAATCAAATTAAAACTTTTATATAAGAATACATTTATATTTTAATTATAGAGTATTTTTTAAATATGTAAAATTGTAAATCATAAAATGAGCCAACCTTTACTCTACCACTTCAACAGATCACATTACGGGAAGTAGTCTCCCAGTTGTCTTTATGCAGAGGTATGAGTATTTCTATACACCACAATTGCAATTAAATATGTGTGTATTATATATTTAATTCTTCTGCATTATTTCCAATATAACATATTGTAAGTACTGTTTGCTATGAAATATTTTTCAGAAACATTCTTTTTAAAAGCTGGATAATATTCATCATATGGATTTACTCTTAATTATTTGACTATTTTCTTCTACTTAAACATTTTCCTCAAGTATATGCTTCAATGAAGGATAAACATCTTTGGATACATTTATTTTTCATTAAGTGGTAAGCATTATTATTTTTATTAATCTTTTTCTTTTTTATTTGTATAAATTTGCAAATACAGTTTTGTTACATGGATGTAATGCCTAGTGGTAATGTTTGGGCCTTTTGTGTAACCAACACTTGAATAAGGTAAATTGTACTAACTAAGAAATTTCTTTTAGGAAAAAAAATTTGTTATCAATGATTAAAATATTTTCTTGAAAATATTACTAAAATATTTTGTGCTACCTGGAATGTTTTTCAGGTTAGTGTTGTTTCATAAAAAGAAAATACTCTAAAAAAAGACTAATTCTTCAATATTTTATGAGTTTTATTTTGAGTCATGGTACAAATATCATGGATAGTAAAAAAGTAATAATTTGAATTTTCAATGTACAGCCATGAAAACAAAGGAACTTACAGCAATACTATTGAGGATATTGTCTAGATATTCCATGAGTATCTGTTGCTCAAAAGGAGACACTGTCATGGAATGAAATGTATACTGAGAAGTCCATAATTACTATAGTAATTCTAAAATGGCCTGTGGCTCTTTGAGCAGTTCTTCCTATTTTTCTTCTAATTGTTAAAAATGTATAGACTTACTAAATTCTTATTATTTTAAGGGAATAAGATATGACATATATTTCGAAGTGTTTCATCAACTGTAACATTTTAAATAAATGTGAAACATTTTTAAAAGATCTTGAAATAAGATAGCTAAGTCTTTTCTGAATAACAGTTCAAACCATGCTCAGTAAAATGTTAAAGTGAATTTTGTTCTAATTTTCTTTATTTTGTGTTAAACAAAATGCTAATCCAAATTTACAACTAAATGAATCACTGTACTGTCCAAGTAATTTTAGGTGGGTTGCACTTTATCAAATAAAGTAATATTCCTCCTATTTACATGATAGGAGGAGATTTTGAATCATTCTCCATAAAATTCCATTAGTAAGATGTCTGAAACAGTCAAAAAGTGATATAAAATGTTCAAAAGAAAAATATGTTAGTCTCTGGTAAGAAAAGCATCAAAAATATTCAAGAAGTTGACTGTAGATTCTGAAATTAGCAATTTCAAGAGACAATATAATTGATCCTTGAACAGCATGAATTTGAACTGTGAAGGTACATTTATCCATGGATTTTTTCAGTAAAAATATTAAAAAACATTGGATATTTGAAACAATTTTTAAAAATTCCCATGCACACCATGTAACATAGAAATATCTAAAAAGATAAGAAAAAGTATGTCATGGATGCATAAAGTATCATTTGCTACCATAAAATATACACAAATTATAAAAAGTTAAATCAAAACTTATGTACACCAACTTACAGACTCTACATGGTGCCACTTACAATTGAGAGAAATGTAAAGAAATGTGAAGGTGCAGTATTAAATCATAACTGCATAAAATTAGCTGTAGTATATGCTGCCTATGTAATAATTTCCTAGCCACCTCCTGTGGCTATTGCAGGGAATTCAAGTGCCATGAGTATATGCTTAAAATGCTGTATGAGGTTTATCACCTCTACATGAGCAGTTCATCTCTCCAGTAAATTGTGTATCATAGCAAAAAGTGATCTCACATGGTTCGTATGTATTTTTATTGTGTTTTGTGCAATACCATAAACCTCAAGTAATACCACGGGACCCATATGAAGTGCCACTATTGATGCTGGAAGTGTTCTCAAGAAACAGTTAAGTCATGGCATTACAAGAAAAAGTGGAATTGCTTAATATGTTCCTTAGAGAGAGGTCTGTGGCTTTGGTTGTCCACCATTTCAGACAGACAATTTCTCTTACAAACAGATGATGTAAACTTACAATATGAATAAATACACTATAGTACTGTAAATGCATATTCTCTTCCTTAGAATTTTCTTAATAACATTTTCTTAGGTGCTAATTGACTGTTTATGCTATCTTTAAGGCTTCCAGTTAGCAGCAGGGTATTACTAGTTAAATTTTGGAAGAGTCAAAGTCATATGTGGATTTCCAACTTCATAGTTGGGGCCAATAACACCCATGCTATTCAAACACCAACTACAGGTGCTAAACACTGTATTACCTTAGAATGTAAACATTAATGCTTTTGTACTTATTCAACAAATGATTACTGTGATACAGACACATCTAATCACATCAACTCCTTTTTTTTTATCAATTCCCCAGAACATATATGCTCAGTTTAGAGATGAAGAAATACATTAAATAAGTAATTTTTAGTGCTTTTGTGAAAGACCATGAGTTGCCTATCTTTTCCTTCATTCTAACAGGACCCTGTAATAAGACGCTTTTTTATTCTAGAAGTTCATGTGCCCAGCTAAAGAGCACAATACTCTAGACTAGGGAAGCATGACCACGTCATTAAGTTATAGCTAATGAGGTGTAACAAGTTATTGGACAGATCTTCGAGAAACTTCATCTAAAGGATCACAGACATCTGTCACATCGCATGCTTTTTTCTTTTTCCCCTTCCTCTTGCTTCCTGCCTTCAGTCTGACTGTGATGGTGAGAGCCTTAATTGGGATGTGGTGTTGAGAGTCCCTGCTAAGGATGGTAAAGCAGAGCACTGAATGCTAATGAAATCATGAAGTCATCTTCCAGATGACGAATACAACTTCCAGACTTTTCCTACTAAAGTAAGTAAACATATATTTTATGCAACTAATTAGTAACTTTTACTAGGAGTCAAATATAACTGATTGAGCTTATTACATACAAGGCTATTATTATATACAAGTATCTTGTCTACGTTATCTCATTTACTACTTCCTAAAATGTTCTTTTCTGCAGTGTATCCATTTAGAGGCTCAGTGAGAGTAAGCAACAAATTTAAGGTCATGTTTGCAAATAAATGGCAGAAACAAGGGCTAAGTCTAGATTATCTTCTCTTTATTGAAGTGCTGTTTTCTGTAGTGCTTCAACACCCTTCACACATGCATAAACAGACCTTAAGTGTCATTGTGCTTTTGACAAATATTGTTTTCTCCTGCATATGTATTCTCCCTGGTGGATCTTCCCTACTTTCTCATCCTTTACTCCTTCACTTGGTGATGTGAAAAGTATCGTTAAGTCTTAGCTCTGAGGTTATGGGTAAATTCCCAGCGGTATTCTCTCTAATCTTCTAGAAAATGATCCAACTGCTATTTTCCACTGATTCTTTTTTGTTTCTTTGAAAGCAGACTTGTATAATAAAAATCCTCCCACTTGTCAACAAATCCTCTTAGGAGCACAGAATCATCTTTTCATGAAAAAGTAGCGAGAGGAACACTGTAGCAATTTCAAGGTGCTCCAGGTCTCAGAGTACTGGAGAAGCTTGTGGCAATTCTGAACTAGAGGAAACTAGAAGTGTGTAAACATTGAACTGTCAAATATATCTCTCCCTTAGATTTATAGTTATTTTTCTATGACATGCCTACCTATCCACCGACATGCTATAATTATATATTCTTTAGGTGACAGCATAATATGCCTTTCCTGCTCAGTATGTTCATTTTGCCTAAGATTAAGAACAGTAGAATAAAGTGTCCAAAATGTTACCTTCAAATTAATAAGACTGATAGCGCATGATGTTTTTATTATTTAGACATAAGCCAAACCATGTTATTAGGTCACTAAAGGAAAAGTATTTTGATCTATTTCCTAAAAATCTTTTATAATTTGAATTCAATTAACTATTATTCTGAAGCCACTCAAGCTCATTTAAATGAGATTTATTTTAACAACATTGTGAGTAAAACACACAAGCATTTCTGTGTACCCAACTAGATATCACTTCAAGAGTTCCTTAGATCAGCTTTATTTGGGGGTTCTTAAAATTGCTTTGATAAAAATATCACACTGTCTTCCTCAGGCCAGAGATCCCCAAACTTTATCTGTTCTTGACGTCCTTGGTAATTTTTTATAGTATCCTAGGCCAAAATAAATCCATGTCAGTTAAGTGGGTCACTCCAGAAGTATTTACATCCTATTGAGTTAATAGTCAATAGAAACACACACACACACACACACACACACACACACACACACACACACACACACAAATTGTAATAGCCAGTAGATGTTGCTGTGTTTCCCATAAAATTTTAAAATATTTTACAGTATCCCTGTGCATTTCCTGTGGTATCTGAGGTAACTTGGTGCCCAATTTGATATCTATGTTCTTAGGCATTGTTAATATTTTCTTTAATTCATCAGTAAGCATCTCAATAATAGGAACTGGATTCATCCATCTTTATATTCTCAGACCCTTGCAAAATGTCTGGCACATAGTAGGTATCCATTAATGTTTGCCAAGTAGAAGGGGATGGATATGGATGAATGACCAAGGAGATTAATGTTGACTTAAGTGATATGGTTACTTGTGGATTTGTAGCAGTTCATACTGCAGGGTGATCACGGAGCACACTGATAGAGCGTGTGGATTTTATCACCTTTTAGCTATATGACTGCACTGCCTTCATTTACAAAATGGAGTGTATTAATAATATCTATTTCATCGGACTGACAAGAAAATTAGATGAAAAATACTTGTAATTCATCAAGCACAGTGCAAACCAACCATAGTACATATTTGGTAAATACTATTTTGTTTTTATTTTTGTTTGAGTTGGAGTCCTACTTTGTCACCCAGGCTGGAGGGCAGTGGCATGCTCTTGGCCACCACAGTCTCAACCTGATGGGCTCAGGTGATCCTTTCACCTCAGCCTTTTAAGTAGCTGGAACTATAGACATGCACCACCATGCCCGGCTGATTTTCTTTTTAATTGTAGAAAAGAGGTCTCGCCAAGTTTCTCAGACTGATCTTGAACTCGTGGGCTCAGGCAATTCTCTCACCTTGGCCTCCCAAAGTGCTGGGATTATAGGCTGGAGCCACAACACCCAGCCAATACTATTATTATTATTATTATTTGAGTTGGAGTCTCACTCTGTCACCCAGACTGGAGTGCAGCGGCCGCTCCCGGCCACCGCAGCCTCGCCTGCTAGGCTCCAGCAATCCTTCCGGCTCAGCCTTCCGAGTAGCCAGAATTACAGGCACGTGCTACCACGCCCGGCTGATTTTTTGATTTATTGTAGAGATGAGGTCTTGCTGCCCAGGTGGGTCTTGAACCCGTGGGCTCAGGCAATCCACTCCCCTCAGCCTCCCAAAGGCGCGGGATTACAGGCTGAGCCACCGAGCCCAGCTGTCAATACTATTATTATTATTATTAACACCAGTTGCTCTTTCTCAAGTTCCTCTTTTGAATTATACTGTATACTTTAGCCTGTTAGTATCTTGCTGGCTGTAACCAGGCCTATTAATTTAACCAATAAGACTATCACTTCATTAAAATACACTATTTTCAAATAAGTGATAACAAATCAATAAATGGTGTGACAAAATAATGGAATTAAAGATTTCCTATGGGAAATATAAAACATTTTGCCGTTCATTAATTTTGAAAGTGGGACTCAGAAAAAGTACATGTGGTTCTTGTGATGAATCCCTTGTGTCCAAAGATCTAAAACACATGGAAAATTATTCCCCTTTTTGTAATATTCTGTTATTTTTATCTCAGACCACATTAATTTCAAACTTTGAAGCAAAGTTTTAGATATTCAAATAAAGAGGGACATAAATTCTTGCTTTTCCAAGCAATGTGTGTATATAGGCAAACGCCTTAAAGGAGAGGAAAAGAAAAACTATAATAACATTCAACCTCTATGTGTACCCAAGAGGGCGAGACAGTATCATAATGCCTCTATTATGGCAACTGCTAATAATAAATGCCTGTAGATTTGACCCTAAGGAGTTCAGTTCAGTGTTTTGTAATAAAATCTTACTGCTTAATCTTGAGTTGGTTCTATATCAATACAACTTCACAGTAGTTATTTTGACAACTGTCACTATATAATTAATAAATAGTTCATATTGAACCATCCCATGTTACTTTCTGGGTTATCTGAAATAGCTTGCTTTCTCCTTGCAAGTGTAGGTTTCCTTCCAGAATCTAAGATTCATAGGTACTATAAAATAAAAATGGCATGGTACTTTGGTAATTATTCAAGATTTAAAGAACTTAATGGAAAAAATAATTCATGGAGCAGCATGTTTAAAAGTGCACACAGGTACAGTGTGATAGGTTATGTGAGATTCAGAATGAAACAGTATAATTGGCAGCACTTACCATATTATAGATTTATGCTGGACTTTGCCATCATTATGCATTAGTGTTATCTCAGCTGCTTGCTATTTAATAACCTTGTATTAAGTCATTATATTTCATTTACAAGTCATAATTTAAAAAGGCAAATATGACTTTCCTTACATTTGCATTACAACTACAATGTGTCTTATAGTTTGAATTACATTTGCATCGTTAGCTAAATAAACTTAGATATTGCCTGTTTCATTGTTTAAAATATCAAATTAAGTAGAAATAGTCTGAAAAATAATCAAATGAGAACTGAAGTCTAGATACAATTGACAAATTTCTGCCATATAAATTAAATATACAATTTGTAAAGAAAATCGAAAATGGCTGTTATTTCTATTCTCCAATGAGAATCCATTTCTCAAGATTGTTGTTATATTCAAACTATTCAAAGTTGTCATAGGTTTGTTGTTTCCTTGTTTGTTATACTGCATTGTTTTCACTTTCTGGTAATACAGCATGCAATTTAAAAAATATATAAGCCAACATGTGGAGTAAGATACTCTATAGTCAGCTAGTCTACCAAGTCACACTATTGACTACAACACCAGCTGTTTCCACTTCCTCAACTCCCGTTTATTGTACAGTGCACCGGAGTACTTTCCTTCCCCAACATTCCAGTAAAACCTTCAGCATCTCTCTTGCATATCCCCAAGTGGCAACCTAACTACTAAATCCTGTGGATAACCTCTTATACAACTCACTATCCTAAATTTTTCTTTCTCTCTTTTACTTGGCACTGTTGGTAAATCACAATATCCTGTCGATGCTATTACTTTATTATCTTTAATGTCTATCTCAGTCATAATGTGGCAGGATGCGGCAAATGCTCAAATATATTTCTTGTATAATTGCGTGAATAAACACAGAAACATGTAGCTGGTTCAGGATCAGCAGTTGGCCTCACCTGGGCTGCCACTAGCCCAGCGGCAAGAAGGAAAGGTTGATAGCAGTTAAAGGTATTTCCTTTTGAAAGGCAAGTTGCAACTTTAAAGACCTGCCCTAGCGCCAGGCAGGTTTTGTTTGGGAAAGGCAAATAGCCCAAAGACTAGCCATTTAATGGATACGCAAAAAGAGTGGCTAATTCACAGACTTATCCAAAAACCTCCCTTCTGAAGTTGACAGTTTACAAGCCTGCAGTTCCTGGAAACCATTTGTTCTTTGAAAAATCTGATTTTGCTAAGTACAACCTTGTAAGATTCCAAAGGGAGTATGTAATCACTCAACACGACCCCCCTCCCTTACCTAAACGAGGGTATAAGACCCCAGGTCACCTGTTCTGGGGTGCTCAAGCTTAATTTGAATGCATGAAGTTCTTGGGACCGCTGTGCTAGTGCTAGCCAGGGTAATAAAGTGTCGCTTCCTATAATAGTCTCGGTGTCACAATCTCTCTATTTTTCCTGCTACAATAATAGACTTTTTGTGCTACAGAAACAAACAAGTTCCAAGTCACCATGGCTTACCACAATGGAGATAATAGTTACTCAGAGAACCAAGTTATGGAGGATCTACTGAGTATACCGTACTGAGAGGGAACAGAAAGAAGGTCTGCAGAATCTTGCATCAACATTTAAGAACGAATCTTTCATCAGCTCTAGGCCAGAGATGATAAGTGTCAGTCTTCTCACAATTCACTGTTTGGAACTAGTCACATGACCATCCACCCATGAGGATCAAGAAATACAGTTCTGTCATGTACCTGGCAAAGCAATTGGAGAACCTGGAAATAGCTGGTAGACAGTATTAATTGTAACACATCACTGTTCCCAATTTTTCAAAGCTCCTTACTATAACAATATCAAATCTATTATCCTATGAATCAGTTCTCTATCTGGGACCTCTTTCCCCCTCCAATTTTCTTCACCCCCACTATTCATAATTTGTATTCCAGTACCAGAAAACTATTCATCCTGCCAGTTTTCTCCCAAAATATACCTTCCTTCTGACGTCTTCCCCGACCACACCTAGATCTTGCTTCACACTTTGTACGTACTTTCCCTGCATTAATATAAATGTGTTTTGAACAGTATGCACTTGTCTCCCCACTGCAAATGAAGACAGAGAATGCATTCTTTCAAATTGAGGTCCCTGGCACCTGAGATTAAAACATCAACTCAAAAACATGTGTGAAAACTGAATCCTACCTGACTTCTCTATCCATTGAAAAGAAACAGTTAACTTTCTCAGGAAGATGACTCTGAAGTGTAGGAATGGAGAGCAAGAATAGGAATTGTTTCATTTGATGACTTCTTTTTGGAAACAATTTCTGTTCTTGCTCTCCATGACAACATTCTATTTAGATTTCATTCATACCCCTTGGCAGTCAGCTTCCTGAGAAAGTTAACTGTTTCTTTTCGAGAGCCGAAATAATTCATTCCTTAAGTGTTGACGTGGGGGCGGTAAGAGGTCTAACTTGTTTTCTGGAAATTTTGTCAATGCCAATGACTTCAACAACTGGGCCTGGTACCTTAGAGTCTGTGTATCTCGGTTCCAGCACCCTGTGAGCTTCCCGGTCCAAATGACTCATGGGCTAATGAAACTATGATTTTTAATAGTCTCCTATTTACACGCAGTATTTCCCAGCCTTCTCCTATGGCCGGGAAATTCCTGCTTATCCCTTAAAACCCACCTTAAAATGTCTTGTTCAGTGAAACTTCTCTGAAGAACTTAGTTTATAAATTGCTTTACCTTTAGACAAATAATTCCTTAAGAGAAAGGCAGCATGACTCAACAATGCCTACCTAGCCCAATGTCTGTCTCGTAGAAAGCACTCAGTATTCAGGGACATTGCAGACAGTGGGAAATTATGCTAAAAAGATATGAGTATAGATATAAGAAAGTCATTGTTCTGAACTAAAGTTAAAGTGTTTTTTTTTTAAGTAGAATATCATGAAATATGCATGGTCATTCGGCTGGAAAAGAAGTGAGGAAGTTAGAACAGATATTGTTTCACATGCCGTTTTCTAGATTCCGAGTGTTTAAGCAAGGATTTTTCAGTGAGTAGAACAGACCAGGAAGAAGATGGAGAGAGAACATCAGCAGAGTGATCTCAGTAATTCACAATGAAAGTAAAACCACATAGTTTTATTTTACTTTATGCCATTAAGCAAAAAATGTAGAAAAACATCAAATGTATTTCAAATCTAAAAGCCTAAAAATAATATCATGTCTGCACATAAAAGTGTTTGTGATAGCAGAGAGCAAAATAAAAATTTCCCTTTCCTGTCAATACCTTAGGTTTAAAGAAAATAAATTTGTTCTCTAACATTAAAACTAGTAAAATTCAGCCATAATGATGAGATTAGCCATGAGGGGTTTAGAGACAAAAATCAATCAAGGCATTTGAGTATACAATCTGATTTTAATTTAGAAAGGAAAAATCTTCTATTGTCCCCTATTTGAAGAGAATTAAGTGTAAACTTAAAAGATGTGGAATCAACTGCCGTACAGCATAAAAGAGAAAAGTCCAAAGGCTTAGAAGGGAGATTGTGTATCCAAAACTGTTCATTTAAAATACAAATATAAGTCCTTAGGAAAGATACATTTATATAATGGAGATGTTTGCTTAATTACCAGCAGGAATAATTCTTCAGGCCTCACTCACCCACGAAATATCCATGAAACTATCTAACAAAGAATTTGAAGGAAAATGAAATACCTCTAAAATGTAAACAAAAAAGGTAACATGTAAAGATGTTCTACTTTACTTAGATACATGCAGTTGAAATCTGCAATGTATTGTTTTCATACCTACAGATGTGGATGGATGAGTGGTGGTGAGAAGGAGACCTTTTAATCTGCAGCCCTTTATATTGTCTGATTTTGAACCATATATTTTACTTATTTTAAAAGTCTGAATAGGAAATAGTGAAATTAAAATAGATTTATAAAACCTTGCACACCTTCACTCAAATTCTTTGCTTCCCAAGCAGACTTCTGAGTACTAAGTGGGTTAATTTCTAGATGAATTAATACCAAGAAAGGAGGTTCCCAGAGGAGATGATTGTTCCTGTTTTAACACAATTTTAAAAAAGGAAGTTTGGTTTTTTTACTTAGGCAGTTGATTAGCATGAGCCTAAGTCTCTGATACAAGTCAACACTGGGACACTGACATGACTCTGGCCAGAGCAATAAGTGTGGTATCAAGATAATGCTAAGCCTATGAGACTTTTGAGTAAAAAGTCATTTAGACTTAACCTGTTATCACTCAGAGCACACATGGTTGTCTTTCCAGGTATACGTACCTGCTTAACAATTGTTAAGTTGAATGGGAATGTATTTACGTTTTAAATATTGCTATATTTGCAATGCAAAAGACTGAACTATAAACTCAAACAGATTGTGCACTTAAAGTGCTTGCTTTCATTTCAAAACAGAAAAGGTCAGATGTGGCCAGCAGGGAGCTCCATGCTCAAGTTCAAGAATGCGGCAGCACTACTTTGTGGGCAGGGCCCTAGAAAGGAGAGCCCAGCAGCACAGGGAGAGCCCAACAGCACAGATCAGCACCAATATTGAACAGTTAATGAGTATGTGCTACTTTCACTTTTGTTTCCTAAAAGGAACAGCCTATACAAGATATGTGACCTCAAAAATCTTCAGAAAGAAAGCCCTATTAAGAATCTTTTAGCCCATCTCCTATCCTCAGGACATTTCTGCATAGATCAGACCGGCATACAATGTTTTCAAAGGATGTGGATTTTATAACCTCCTTTCCTGCTTCTGTCGGCCTTGCTATCATTCATATGTATCAGCTCAAAGTTATTAACAGATGCTGAGCCCTTCTAGCCATTTCTACTATCTAATCTGAAAAACTTTTGTTCATTTTTAAGAAGTAGATGATAATAGTTACAGTGTCATTCACTTGTAGAACATTGTATAATTTTTAATGAAGTACTGTCACAAAGATTATCTCACCTGTGTCTCATAACCACAGGTCCATTTAGTGAGTGATCCCATCCATGCAACCACAGTATTTTAGTTAACTTCTGGGATTTTTTTTTTTTTTTTTGGTGCATGTGGCTAGAAAGGGCCAGGATTCTCTATTTAATGGTCTTTACCTGTAAATTTTGTATTTTTGAATAAGATAAATGGCTGAAACTATGTCTCTCATCTGTAGGGGGGTTAGGTTTTACTCTTATTTTTAAAGTTCCTGTTCTCTCTTTTTTTTTTTTTTTGAGTCAGAGTCTCACTCTGCTGACATGCTCATAGCCACTGCAGCCTCAACCTGCTGGGCTCATATCATCTGCTTCAACCTTCCAAGTAGCTGGACCTATAGGCATGTACCACCATGCTTGGCTAAATTTTTGGTTTATGTAGAGATGAGGTCTCGCTAAGTTTCCCAGGCTGGTCTCGAAACCCTGGGTTCAGGCACTCCTCTTGCATCCTTCTCCCAAAGTGCTGAGATGACAGGCATGAGCCACCATACCTGGTAGCTCCGATTCTTTAAATAAATCATCTGGGTGGCTGCAATGGCTCACTCCTGTTATCTCAGCACTTGGGGAAGCCAAGATGGGAGGTCTCTTGGGCCCAGAAGTTCAAGACCAGCAAGACCTCAACAAAAAAATCAAAACCTTAGCTGGGCATGGTGGCTCACTCCTACAGTCCTAGCTACTTGAGAAACTGAGGTGAAAGGATCACCCGAGTCCAGGGGGCACAGGCTGCAGTGAGCCAGCCTGGGCAACAAAGAGATTGCAACCCCCCCCCCCAAGAAAAAGAAAAGAAAAAAGAAAGAACTAAGGAAAGAAAGAAAAGCAGAAGTAGCCAGAAGGGTAGGGATGGGATGGGGGTGTTTCTACAACCACAGCTGCAAGTTTTCATAGCAACATACCATCCACAGCATAATGATAATAGACTCAGCGTTGGAATCCTGTCTCTGCCTGCTATACTATAGTTACAGTTCTGTAGTTTCCAAAATCCTGCTTGCTTGGCACAGGTCTCTTCCACTTAACCTGTTTGTTTTCTGTTTATGACAGAGGCACGAGTCTGATGAGGCAGAAGGGAAGGAATCTGAGCTATTCTCAAGTAGATCCAGGCCTGTGGCAGCTGAGGCCAAGCAGGCCCATCTCACCACCCTGAAGCCCATACAAGCACCCTGGTGGATGAAGCTCGGGGAGGAACCAGAGGGTGAGATCGATGTTCCAATAGATGAGCTTAGTGTAGACTTGGGAACTTCATTCATTGGTGGAAACAAACCCTCAGGGCAAGAGAACTGACACACATCTTGTATTTTAAGAGAGTATGTTTGCTTTGCCTCTGGCATGCGGGTAGATAGGGTTATCCTAACTCATGAGTTTCCAGAGGTTCTCTCTAAACAAGACTTGCAGTAAGCAAAGAGTTATCTTCTACCTCTCTCTCAATTCTCTTTTTCTTTTCTCCACACTCCCATTCCTCGCTACACATAGGAATATGTGACTTTTATTGTGAAACTAAACTCAGCATGGCATTCTGTTGTTTACATAAAATGTGAGATTTCTTTTGTTTCTGCTGTTTCCCAGCTAAAGCCTTTTTCTAAATAAATATTTTGAACAACTGATTTGAAAAACTTGTCAAGATTAGGGAAGCATTTCACATTTGTTATCTAGAATTTCTGTTTTTATATTAAAATAGGAGGCATGGTCTTGACCTTTATTAACATGAGGAAAAGAAATGGTCAACTAAAGAACATTTTACTCTTTTTCATTAAGCAGTGGTTGACCTCATTTTCTATTTTGGTAGTTCTAAAATAAATAACACACACACACACACACACACACACACTCTCTCTCTCTCTCTCTCTCTCTCTCTCTCTCTCTCTCATGCACAATCTAACTAGGATTCAATACAAGAAAAATTTACCCAAATAAAATTGCATTCTATTAAACTATGAGAACTATATATCTCACTGCTTCCCTTTTTGTCTTTTCTCCTAGAAATCTCAGAGTGAAATACAATGTTTAATTTTTGTTATGATCCTACCTGATTATTTGGTTCCAACCTAATAATTTGATTTTCTTATTTACCTTTAATTCTGTTTTAATACTTGTAGAAGTCACCTCAATTTGTGTTTGTAACAATATGGAGTTACAAACAAAAGTTTGTACCAAAGTTACAATTTATTAACAAATCATGACTTCATATAATAAGGAACCTGGAGGGTGCTCTTTGTATCCATGAATTAAAATACCAGTATGTGTAGATGGGAAGAGTAAATAATATAATGTTGTACAGTCTCCCAAAGTTAATTTTAGTAAAATTCTAGTTTAAATCCCAATATAACTTTCATTTACAATTAGAAAAGGAATACACAAAATTCACCTGTAAAAATAAACAGATGAGAATTCTGGTTTCACTTCGAATGTGGAAAGCTACATGACAGTGTTGTTCTCACCTTAGCAAAAAACAAAATTAACAGCAGTAATCTTTCTTAAGCCGATAAGATAGCTGAGGTCTCAAGTCAAACAGATAAACTGAGATGGGACTCAGTATTTGTCAAATGAGGTATTTCAATTTTAGTAGAGCACAGGAGAAAGAGGTGTCTAGGTTAGAAAAAATCAACCAACATTTTAAGAAATTCTTTTTTGTGTGTGTGTTGGAGTCTTACTCTATCACCCAGGCTGGAGTGCAGTGGCACGCTCATGGCCACCACAGCCTTGGCCTGCTGGGCTCAGGCGATCCTTCCACCTCAGCCTTCCAAGTAGCTGAAACTACAGGCACGTGCTACTATGTCTGGCTAGTTTTTTATTTATTGTAGAGATGAGTCTATCCAAGTTGCCTGTGCTGGTGTTGAACCTGTGGGCTCAGGCAATCCACTCGCCTCGGCCTCCCAAAGTGCTGGGATTACAGGCTGAGCCACCGAGCCCGGCCTTAACAAATTCTTAAGTGTCAAATGTAGGTTAACATGTCCATTTAGAATATCTCAGAGCCTCCAGACAGAAGAATACAGATCTCTCCCAAATGCTCACAAGAAAGGCCGAAGAAGGCAGGAGGCCGGAAGAGACCCCCTTAGTGGCAGACGCAAACGTGAAGTGATAAGGCTGCTATTGGGTGTCCTGCCCAAAGTCCCACCCACTTCCGCAAGCCTTTATTTAAAAAGTCATAAGCTGCTATAGCAGCGGCAGTAGACTCTCTTACCTCCAAGGCTCAGACAAAATTCCACTGCATGTAAGGAAGGAATGGGGGAAGGATAGGAAATGCTACTCCCAGATACAATCAAAGATCCAGTGTTGCTGAAGGAGGGGGAGAAACAAAACCTTTCCCCCCGTAGGAGGGGCAATACATCATCTTGGTCCCCCAAATCCTAAGTCAAGACAAAGCAGAGGTCTGCTAATGCTGGGGAGGAAACTCATACCCAAGACCAACTGCAAATACAAGGTAGTTTGGATGTCATGGGGTATAGGAATAGGAACCCTGAGGAAAACCCCAGCCTCAAACATAGGCAGAAGAGACTTGGCCTTATACCAGGACAGCAGAACACCCCACCTAAACAACAATCCCGCCCCACACAATCCCATTACCACTGGAATAGGGGAAAGTGCATAGAGACTTTTTCTGTGACAAAAGCATACAGAGATGGCTGAAAGCGGAGAGTGTGGCAAGAACACAGAAAACCAACTTTCCCAGAGACCACCCTAAGCACAAGGTAACAATAGCTAGAACATAAATTTGAAACTTGTAGTGTACTAAAGATGGAAGGAAAACCATCTCTTTCCCACAAATCCTAGCACTTTGGGAGGCCCAGATGTGTTGGGAGCCGGCCACGGAGGCCCACTGAGCGTTAGGGATCAGGAGGGGCCGTAGACCCTGAGACCGCTAGGATGTGTTCAGGAGCTGTTGACCCATTCCCTCCCTCCTTTTCCATTTGGCACAAACTATCAAGAAAAGCTCCACCTGGCTCTAACAGAAAACTCTGAGACCGGAACGAACACAGTTAACCTAGGAGTCTATTGTTCCCATTCTCCACGGCTTATGGTCTTTTGCTTTATCACAACTTAAGTTTGACTTGGAGTCACATTGAGGAGCCTTAGTGCAGGTCACAGGTTCTCTTGATGCGACCTTTAGAAATTTATAGATATAGGTTTTAAGAAAATAGTTTATATAGATTAAGAAAAATTAAGTAACCGTTTTGTTATAGAAGTGTGGTTAGTTTAGTTTGATTTAGGGGGACTAGTGAAGTTTGAATTAGGCCAGCTGGTGCTAGGAGAGTGTAACCATAGCAGCAGTTGTTTTAATAAAAACTAGTTTGAATTAGTACATAATAGTGGAAGTTAATAATTCACTATGGTGGTTTCGGGTTTAGACATTGAGCGATGTTAATTCAAGATGATGTAGTTGTAATACAATTCAGGGCACATAAGAAACTGGCTTGGGGAATATTAAGCTAGCATAAGATACAAAGAGACAATCTGTGGTTGTTCTTCCTCATATTCTTCCTTACGTATGAAAGAACATTTGCTTGAGAGTGGGGGGTGTCCTTTGTGCACCCGGACTTGTTCATGTGAAAGACACATGCTACCATTATTTCCTGTGTTGATGACTTTGCAGAGTTTGGGGATAAAAGCCCTGAGATTATACTCATTAAACGGCTTCTGATCACCTGAGCAGGAGTCCAGTCTCTTTCTTTCTTCCCTCTCTATTTCTCCAGAATAACCGCCGACGCTGCCACACCTTCCAAGGGACCCACTAATCTGTGTGGGGGCCGGCCCCCCACAAGGGTGGGAGGATTGCTTGAGCCCAGGAGTTTGAGGCCAGTTTAAGCAACATAGAAGATCTCATCTCTTCAAAGCATTAAAAATTAGCAGGGTGTGGTGTGGTAGTCCCAGCCACATAGGAGGCTGAGGTGGGAGGATCATTTGAGGCCAGGAGTTTGAGCTGCAGTGAGTTGTAATCATGCCACTGCACTCCAACCTGTACAATATAGTGACTCAAAGCAAAACAAAACAAATCAGTATATTGAAGAGTTATCTGCACTTCTGTGTTTATTGCAGTACTATTCACAATAGTCAAGATATAAAAATATCCAGCTGTCCATCAATTGATGAATGGATCAAAAATGTGGTGCATGTACTTACTGTAATATTATGAAGCCACAAAGCAATGAAATCCTGCCATTTGCAACAATATGGAAGGAACTGGAGGATATCATGTTAAATGAAATAAGCCAGGCACAGAAAGACCCATGTTGCATGTTATCACTTATTTTAAAAATTGAACCCATGGAAATAGACTGTAGAATTATGGTCAACAGAGGCTTGGA